>OMOT01027649.1:0-13780 GCA_900312575.1 Acanthochaenus luetkenii | reverse complement strand
GGGGGACCTGGCGAGGGAAGGGGGGAGAGAGGTGGGGGGTGGAGGATGGAGGGAGAGTGAGAGAGGCCTTCCTCTTCCTCTGTGTGCACATCACGTCCCCTCTCCCTGAGCTCAATTACAGGATTGATACTCAGAGAGGAAACTTCATCATGTCGTACAGATGTCTTCACTGGGGGAAAAAGAGAGAGACGGCGCGTGTTGTCATTTAACTTGACATGGTCTGCATCCGTTCAAAACAAACACAATGAGACACAGTTGGACGATACATTTCATTATATGCGAATAATAAATACGGCGCACTGGTGAGGAATCGGAATTGCTGGAAGGCCTATTGCCTATTGGGATGAGAACTTAGCAACACTGATGAGTGAACGTAAAATAACAATATGACCTGTAAACAAGTATTCTCTTTCAGTCAGCCAGTCGGCTCCATCATTGTAAACATCTATTTACAACCTAAACGGCCCTATAAAGCGCTTTAGGCATCATCGGGCACAGCCGTCATTAGTCACTGCCGGTGTGTAGATATGAATAAAACCACTCTGTTCACGATGCTGTGCAGACACGAGCCCATATCTTTTTTACAGCGTTTCATTTCAGACGTGACACAACCAGAGAACACACACCACAACAATAGCCGCATTTTGTTTTAATTTGATTAGGTTTTGTCTCAACAAATGCCAAGTCCTGTTTTGCCTCGAGAACATATCTCTTAATCACGTTCCATCCAGGCTGTGTCTTTCATCTAAATCTCACAGCCGTGGCTCACGCCCAACTTTATTTCGCTGAAAGGTTGAAAAAAAGAAGAAGAAGAAAAAAAAGGCGCACGCACACACACACACACACACATACACACAAGCACACACACAAGGGGGAATACAATGACAAAAGCCCAGCTCTCATCTCTGTCACATAAAGTGATGTTTTGTGTTTAGCTGTGTGCAATAGAGGTGTGTGTGTGCGTGTGTGTGTGTCCGTGCGTGTGTGTGTGTGCGTGCGTGTGTGTTTGTGTGTGTGCGTCTGCAGGGCTCAGATCCATGTTGTTTGGTTTGCTTCTCCATTAAGAGAGCTGTAAAGGAGAGGGAACAGATGGCTGCTGGCCCGCTCTGTCCTGCATCCTCTCACAACTGCCACACTTCCTGTGCGTCCATTAATCTTCTCCCACTATTCCTGCAGCACAACTTTATTAAAACAACTCAGGAGAGAGCGAACAACAAGCCCGCGCAGCTGTCAGGAGCGGAAGACAGAGCCATTCGTCCACAGAAGAACGGCCTCGGATTTCTCTACGCATCTGTAGAACAGCCCGAGCAGAATCCTGTTGGCTTTGAAGCGGGGTCTATAAAGCGCTAGCCGTGGTAGGGACACAATAAGTGCTCATTAGAAAGCAGCTGGAACTGATGTTGCTGCGGTGTTCATAGGCCCAGTTTGTCAAACTTACACATGTGAGGCTCGAGCTCCCTGCCCGGGACCGACTACTGTTTCCTCCCTGCTCCGAGAGCATGGGAAACGTTCCGTTACGGTGATGTTTGGACAGAGTGGCAGCCCCGATTATTGCATAGAGCCTCTACAAGTGCACTTCCTCTCAAACCTCTGAACTTCTCTCCACCGACCTTAATAGACATGACGTGAATAGCTA
Organism: Acanthochaenus luetkenii; assembly: GCA_900312575.1. Lineage (NCBI taxonomy): Eukaryota > Metazoa > Chordata > Actinopteri > Beryciformes > Stephanoberycidae > Acanthochaenus > Acanthochaenus luetkenii. The sequence continues at coordinate 12,144 of OMOT01027649.1, read as the reverse complement.
ATTAGACACGTGGGATTATGCAGTATATGTTTGATCAGATCAAGAACGATTAAAATGCTGCCTGGAATAATTAGTGCCTGCTAGATAAGAGGGGAATTAGAAAGAGGCAACGGGTCAGTTGAAGGATTGGACCTGCTGCCTGACACTGTAATCACACACGGCCTGAAATGTGTTGCCCTGTCTGATTGTTTGTAGCAGGAGGAAACACATTACTGTGTCGGAGGCCTCCGCACATTTACGTGTGGCGCGCTGCCATGACAAATATTCCGGGAACGCAGCTCTATTTGGCCCTGCGCTGTGTGTCTGTAGCAGTCAGCGGCTAAATTGAAAAATCAATTCCAATTTAAATTATTGGAATAAAGAACACTCCAGGAGCCGGAGATAAAAAGACCTTCTTCTCCTAGATCCCCTTTAATTGGAAAGTCATTTCTTCAGGGTATTCTAATGGTTCTGAGGGAAGATTGCAAAATAAAGTTGATGAGCTGGTGGTGGGGTGGGGGGGTTAGGCTAATAGCGTGTGTGTGTGTGTGTGTGTTTTCTGTGTGTGAGAGTATATGTGTGTGTGTGTTTGACTGACCCCGTGTGTTTTCTTTGCTCTGCCACGCATTATCCAGTCCTCCCTCCCTTATGGCAGAGGCAAATGAAGACTAATCCTGTGGGCTCACACATACACACACACACTCACACTCCCTCATGCCTGTGGTCACTGGTCTCATCCATCTGCTATCTGGGGGAGCGTCAGGGCTGTTGGGTCAAACTAAATTAACTATCCCTCACTCACACTTGTAAAAACATAACTAACGCCGGTGATCTGGATACTCTGGCTGTGAGCAGTTTTGTAGAGAGAGCAGTTAAGATGTTCTACTCGAAGGATCTCCAAAATCACTAATACTGTATGATGCATCTTCGCCAAAATGGAATGTATTAAAAATGAGGGAAATAGGCAAAAAAATGACAAAACAACAGCGCTATAATCGTAAGCATCATGTAAGCTGGTGATGTTAAAGTAAGGTTTTATTTAGATTCAATCATTATACATAAATCTAGAAATGATCTAGCGCTCAACAGCTCACCTGTGGCATCCATGGACTGTGTATGTGCACGCAAACCTCCATCACTCCTACAGTGTAACCATTATCCCCTCAGCCACATCAGAGATCAGCACTTCCAGCATCTGCCACGAAACACAAACACCGCCAAACGGGTGACTCTGTCTTATACCGTATCTACAAGGCATGAAGCGCCACACAATCTTGTTTTCGTCCTCCTCCGCTCCTCCGCTCCAAGACTTCACGGGGACCTTTCCGAGTTCCCTCGCCGACGTTAAAGAAGCATCGCGCGGCGACGTTTCCATCCGAGAAGCTTGTTGACGTGGTTATCAGACATCAAAGAGCCTTGTGTCATTTTGAAAAGGCCTCGTGAGAGTAATGGAGATGTTAAAGGGCGCGTTGGCCCCAAATATCACAAACGGATAAGAGGATATGAACACGCTATGACTGAAAGACTGAAAGGAGGGAGAGCACGATTAAAAACAACAACAACAACCTCTGAAACGCATTCTCTAGAGAGAGAGAGAGAGAGAGAGGAGCGCTCGGCTCCATTTCCGCCTAAGAAGCGTAGAGTTAAAAGGTGGCCCCTGTACAAATGAAACTCAATTTCACGCCACATTATCCTTCCCTGTTCTCTTTCCTGGCTTTCATTTTCATTAAGACCAGAGACAATCATAAATTAATAATTACTGCCGAATGTCTAAGCGCAGGCCTCACTCCTATAGCCCTCCCCTCGCCTCTGTGGGCCTCCATGTTCACGCTTGCAAAATGTTAATTTAGGTAATGTGGCCTGGCCCTTGTCAGATAAAACTGTTTCGTAGTTTCACTAATACATAATGGTCTATCTGATTAGGTGACATTAGTCCTATCCGTCAGCCGATCAGTCTGCACCTTCCTAATGCCTCTCCACAGACTCGGGGCACCACCGAGTTATCAAGACACGGGCAATATTACTCCCTTCACTAAACGGCCGTCTCCCGATCAAGATGATGATCAAGGGATTAGCTTGCAGTTGACACCACAATGCGATATAAATAGATGTGAGTTTCTATCTTGTTAAAAAAAAAAAAGGAAGTGTGTGTGTGACTTTCAAGGATAAAGAAACTCTGCCCCGACACTTCTCTTCAGGGAGCCGAGCAAGCACGAAAGAACAACACACTGGGCAATGTGAAGTTAGGCACAAGAACCGTGAGATGGAGACATGATCATGTGGAATGATCATCTCTGGATGACGTCTTTATGAGCGTGTCTCCATGTCAAGCCGAGCAAATACACTACACGGCTCATATATGGACACAGCCGCTGCTTTGACTATGCAACCGACGCTGTGCACTTCCCACAGTGCAGTGCAGTAACAGCGCAACACAACACAGCTAATGCACATTTGGTATTTAAAGGCTTTGTGCCCCATGGTCATATTTGTACAGAATTGAATTTATTACAAAATGTGCACTGATATGAAACACGTAGCTCCAGGGCCTCTTCTCTCAGTTGCCAGTGCAGAAAAAGGCATCAGATAGAGAAATAAACAGAATATCCCGAGTAATAGCTGTGAACAGCCCGCATCTCACTCCGCTCACTGAAAGTGAATCTTTCACCGCAGCAAAGGGGAACGGTTGAGTCATTAGATTGATAAAGTGGACGTGATGTCAAGAGTTTCTCTCACTCCAGATTTAGCTCAAGTTTCAAATCGCCACAGTTGAAGTCAGAGTCTGAACTCAATGGGAAGTATCGCTGCATGGTTGATTCGCCCACTGTGTGTCATATTGTTCTTTCAAGGTTGATTGAAACTTCATTTTTTAATAAAACGAAAGAAAAGCTGGAAATATTTCAGCCCTCGAATTTTTACAATGCGCCGTTGAATTATGCAGCAATCAGTCAATTATTCATCTCTGTGGCTGTGTTGCGGCCATGCTTTAAAAAGCATGCAAAACGGGAATGGGCCGAGCGATGCTGTGTCAACACATTTCACTCAGAATTGCTTACTAGAGAAATTTGTCTCTCAACGTCGATTCCGTATTTTTCCGTATCCGCTTTAAGGGCTGTACCTGTTACCTATGGGCACGGCGGGAGGGATCCCTGTGGAGCTTTAGAGCAAGACAAATACAGTCACTCCGCAGCAGTCGGTGCCAATAATCATTAGAACCACACACACAAGAGGAAAGAAAGACATCTGTGTGAAGAAAATCACCAGTGTTCAAGACAGGGAAAGTGGCACAACAATGGAGACATTTACAAAGCAGAGCAAATGACTTGAAGAAGGTAACGGCAACAGAACATCTTCACATCGACGAAACCCTCAAAGTGTGTTAAAAGGGGAAAGTAAGATGCATGATTCTATGTACAACTGGTTAAAGGAGGTCAAGAAAGAATACAGAGAGCCGTTCATTTTATGCCGGGGTATTCTGAATTAGTGTCACACACTTGCACTTGAAATTACACATGAAATCATTGATTTACAGTGAGATTTACACACATTTCATGTAGGATTAGCCTCTGCATAAAGAAAACACAGCATGGGTACGTACACACTCGCGTCCTCACTCGCCGAAAACAGAGGAATACTTACACAAGATACTCTCGTCATTTGATTACTCGTACATTTTACTGATATACAAAGTGAAGAACAATATGCTCATTAGTCTTTCTACAGTACAGCATACCTGCATGTTGTTTTTTTTAAACGTCATACATAATACATAGAAATGGGTAAAAGACTTCACCTCACTGGGCTGAGTGTAAAGAAACGGGTCCATTTCTAATACGGCGGAAATGTGTTTCGCTCTCTCAGTGGCGGTGACACAGGCCTAAAGTACAACCCGGCCCACCGCTAAAACCACACCAGTGCACATGCGAGTGGCCTTTCCAATCTCAGCCCGCATCTGGAACGTCAAATCGATCTAATGTGTGACTTCGATATCTCTCTTATCAGACTGGTCGGGGGGGAAAAGCTCAATGTCGCTAACAGAAGCAGTTTGTCCCGAGACCTCTGGCAACACAAGTTAACTCACATTGTGCATCATCAACATGTTCACTTTATTTGAATTGTGAAGTACAATGAAGAGATGATTTGAGAAGCTATATAAGTTATCAGTGACAAGTTGACAACAGACCTAGACACGCCACTGAAAACAAACAGAACAAACAACAGTGTGAACATGGGACACTCTTCCTCTCCTGATTGTAACACGTCTACACCGTGAAAAAGATTGTGACATCAGCTCATGTCTAGAGAATAAACGTATACACCGGCGCTTTAGCACCTAAATTGGAAAAGAATTGTCTGCGGGGAAAGTAACAAGCAAATGATTACTTATGATGACATTATTATTCTTTTTTTCCCCTTCTCCATCAGGGTAGCATGAAACACACATTCTAAAATAAAATGTAAAAAAAATCTCTGCGTATGTTCAACAGGGATTTGAGCAACGTAATTCGATGGCATTTAGTTTTGAAACGTTGTGTCTTGACTGATTGTTTCTGTCTCTCAAGTTGACACGTGATCATTAATAGACTGGATCTTTCTTCTTCTCTTTTTTAAGCCTTGAGAGGCGTTGGCTTTGAACGCGTCTCATGACAAACCAAAATGTACAGTAAAAATCAAAGGAATATTACCTCTGTTACAAAGATTACAGTGCTATTGACAGCAACAACAACAAAAAGAAAAAACGTCATTTGAAAGTGAAAGGGTTTTGATAATTATGTTTTCAAAATCATCTGGGCTTGAGTGAGTCAACCCTAGTATTTGTTCAGCACAATATAGGATTTATTAAATATCATAATTCCAGGACAAACATTTACATGCCTGCATGCTTTCTCACCAGAATGGCAGCTATTTGAAAGGATGATGGCTCAGAAATAGAACGAAACAAAACCGCAAGTCGATATAAATGGTGGCATTGTTTGCCTAATAGTTCTACTGCATACACAATACCTCTTAACGTTATATACACATACCTTATCAATCCACTCGGGTTTTTGATATGAGTGAGTTTTCCTATCGTTATCATCAGATCTTGTATATACAACAATGGTAAAAAGGAAACTTGATTGTATTGTCATCTAATTTAGAAAACATTCAAATCAAACATCAGTCTTCTCTTTTGATCAACACATATGGATAGATTCACGTTTTTTTCTCTCCACAAGGTTCATCTCCAGGTGTTTTTTTATCTTCTCAAAATTCAATTTGAAATACAAAACAAAACTTCAGAGTCGAATCGTTTTCGAAGCTTTCTCGCTGGTTGAGATACAGTATAAAAATCTTCAGTGCTGTGAATTTACGAGTTATTACCAACAGTGTACCATTGGTACATTTTTACTGTGCTCAATATTGACTTATTCTTTTTTAATCCTTCGGTTTAGCCAACCCATTATGTCAAAACTTGCTCCATCAAACTATTCTACGTTGGCCTCTGTGAGAAAAAGACGTCTTATTCTACATTCAGACACAACCTGACTCCAGCATTCTGGCTGAACACAGCACTTCCATTGAACTCCTACAAGCAGCTTGACTTCTTTCCACTACTAAATCAGCCTGGTTAAGGGCTCGAGAGAATCTTCATGGGTTTTCTTTTTTTATTTTTCCTATTTTCTATTTCCTCCGGCTCTCCTCGTGGCCTCATCAGTACATCACTGTGGTTTTCAGGAACAGTCTTCCATCTGCAACAGAGGACACACAGGAGCCAAGGATTAGCCGACAGCCAACATCCTGCTGATGCGAATGCACTTTTCCCGGACGTGATTGTTGATGAAACGTAACTTCAAAATGTTGCCCTCTAGTGTTTTTTTTAGCAGCATTGCTACGGAATTACAAACCAATATAAGGATATTATTACACGATGAAGAAATAACATGAGAAATAATTATATAGCAGTTAGGCCGCACATTTACATGATGACAACGCTGCGTGCATATTTAACCAGCAACAAAACACAAATTGTAAAAGGAACCGCGGTAGCCGCACTCCAGGCATCAGGATTGCATGTCACATGTGTTTAAGACATCTCTCCTGATACGCTTGTTTGAACATAATATTGCACTCGTGATGTAAAGCGCTCTCTATAAGTGACGTTTTCCTGCATGGAAATAGTGTTTATTGAAAACGGCAGACATTCCTCTGCGACGCCATCTCCAGACACCTTCAACCTAACGAGCTTTGTCCATTTTCAAAGAACTCTTGTCTGAGTGTTCGCCTGAGCGAGCAGCGCTGCTCCGACGCTGAGCTGGTAAAAGCATCTGTTAGGCGCAGCTCAGGAGCATGTTTGACGTTTATTACCCTCACATTTCCTCTGCCGGAGAATGCTACATTACTGCTTTTAAGAAGCACACCTCTCTATGGCAGCGGGCCTAAATAATTCAATGTTAAAGGGGAACGGCACACTCAAAGACAAAGTAGTGACACATTTAGGAGGGCAGGGTGTTGATCGCAGTCGGACACGACGCGGCATCATGGCAGAGGAGTGCCGGGGACAGACAGGCTCCTTAGAGCTCTATAGAGACGTGTAAGATACACCTAGTTACTGTGTCTTTTACTGTACGTTTACCTCTGCTGGCAAACACTCATTAACATTCAGCATTTGGGTCTGAGAAGGGGGGCTGCATATTTTATATATAGAAAAAAACATTTATTGCACATTTTTTAAACATACTTTATCAATGTTTTATCAATTAGTCAAACGATTCAACCTGAACTCGTTTCCAGCCTGTGGTTTACGTATTGTCGTGCATGGAGAGTGGAGACAATAAGGCCTTGTTGTGTGTGTGTGTCTGTGTGTATGTGTGTGTGTTGGGGGTTTGGGTAGGGTGGGATGGGTGGATACAAACACACAGGATAATTACACAGCACTGCCGTAGGTCTCAAAGGCATCGCACTCTGGCCGCCTCTATTCAAGCAACACCACCGAGTTATGTGTAAAAGTCACTACAGCATGAATGAGAATAAAATAAACCCACGGAGGCCGGAGAGTGCTAAGAGTGTGTGGAGCGTGGGGTACACACAGATGAAACATGCTCACCTCACTGTCTGCCTGTTTGTTTGCCTGCCTGCCTGTCTGCCTGTTTGTTTGCCTGTCTGCCTGTCTGCCTGTTTGTTTGCCTGCCTGTCTGCCTGTTTGTTTGCCTGCCTGCCTGTCTGCCTGTTTGTTTGCCTGTCTGCCTGTTTGTTTGTTTGCCTGCCTGCCTGACCAGCTTCACATTTGGAGCTGTTTATAGGGATGTTAATGAAAACGAAGGCGATTTGATTGTTTGGCATGATGATGACATTTAATAAGTTGTGAAGAGGACGTTAGATATCGTGGCATTGTACTCGGAGGAGATGCAACTACCACGAACGACAGGGAATCGGCGGAGAGGCTCGATAAGCAAATCTCACTGATTCAAATCCGCTAGTGTGCAATATCACCGCAAATGTTGAAACATCTGCTTTACATATTCCAATAAGAGGAATCGGTGACGTCTTGACACGTTGTTTTATGAAAGAATGACCCATTAAAATATGTTAAAACTTCAGTATTTTTATATTCAAATCAAGATGAAAAGTTCATTAAAGAAAATACATATTTCATTAGATGCTAAATAAAACAAAGGGAATTTTTGGCTTCTCTCAGCACAAAATTCCTTTGAAAGATTAATTAATACATGTAAATTATGCAAATTATGCCCATGCAAATATTTTATGAAGACAATTAAGGGATCCATTAATTACGGTCTTTTTTGCTTCAGTGACATTCATTCATTTAATTTTAATTTCACTTTAACTGTTTTGATGTTTAATCTTGCAACAAAGAACTTTATCTCTGTGCACAGGGTCATGTAAACTTGCCGAACACATCGAGTGGGAAGCGGGAGGGAACCAGAGGAGATACTGGGGGAAGATATTCATATGTGCACCGCTGCCAGGCAGTACTGGCGAGGTAACGGTCCCAGTAGCGTGCCAGCCTGTGAAAACAGCCACGCTCCCTCTTGGACCCGATTCAAAACACTGTAAAAGCAATTAATAAACACAGACTGTGTTAATATCGCAGAATTAGAGAAGTGTGACAAAAGACAAATAGAAATAATTAGTTATCTAAAATTATGCCCTCATTAATTTTTTTCTTCTTCTTCTCTCCATTCCCCTCCCTGAGTTTGGAGTTGAGGATATAACGCACACTTCTCTCGGCTTTCATGCGAGTGATAGGCTTGCCCCCCCCCCGCCTTTGCTTGTGTAATTTATCAACATCATTTTTTGCCGTTTGAGGTTAATTATACGGCAAGGCTTGCAGAGGAGAGCAGAGGAGACATGGGTGGCAGACAAATGCTTCTCTAATTGAACAAAAACACAAGAGTGTGTAGCCTGTTATTCGGTTTCGCCTCTTCATTCCACTCTTCAGGGCGATGATCAGTGTTGTTGAGAGACCGCAGAAATGAAATGCTCCATGGTCACATCACACGGCTCCTACCCGAGATTAGTTAACAAAAGCCTCGGTTTGGTTTCTTAGGCGAGGAAATCAACTCCGTTCTGTCCCGGCCTGCATTGCACATGCGCACAAGGCAATGGATACAGTCACGACGAGGGGAAATAAAACATTTAAGACATTCAATTTGAGACAATTATCACTACAAAGAGCCAAGTGTCTCCATATTACTGTGAAATGTTAGAAATTAGAGTGGCTAAATATACTAATTTGGTATGAAATAGGGGGCTATAATTACACTGTATCTGGAAGTTATCTTTGTATTTAAATGATGACATATGGATTTCCTTTTTTTGGACATCAAACCCTTTCAGATTCCTCCAGTGACTGAACGACATTTAATTAAGGAGGAGTCATCATCTCTTTTAGCACAATTTGCCCATTTCTTTCTTTTTGCCCTTTAACAAAATACCAGCTCAAGTAGACTAATCAAACTGAGTTAAAGGGACCTGACTTATTACTGCATACAAAGATGAATATTTTCCACTTTTCATAGCAAATTACACAGAGTATTCAGAGCTCTCGTGCAGCAGAGGCACATTCAAGGAAGACATTCTGGCAATAATGAGGATATTCAACCTCTTGCAAGGTGTCTTGTATCTGGGTAAACACAGATAGCAGGCAGTCTACAGAGGTTATCGCTCGAACGCCCCTCCCCAAACACGTACTGCACCCCCGAGGCTAACAAACAAACAAACCATTAAAAATGTACAAAGCTTATTCGTGAAATGGATTGATTTGCTCCTTTTATTACTATCAAAGGGGGGATTCCGCGGCTTTTGGTGGTTTTATGACTCATTAATGCTTCTTGAGCTGTAAACAAACTATTTCCTTCACTCTTTCCCTGCGACCTTCTGGCTTAGCCACGTTCACTATTTCACCTGCAGTACACTGCAGCATGTAGAGGTATTTCTGAAAACGTCCATTTTAATCCAAAAAAGCAACGCCGCCATTCAAGCTCTACGTAAAGAACAATATTATGTCTGCAGAAAACCAATGATCTTGACCTAGTGCTGTGGCCCAGATGGTGAGCTGTATGCCCGAACAGCAGGCACAGAAACACTAATGTTCATAAACTGTAGCAGTGTGTGTGTGTGTGTGTGTGTGTGTGTGTGAGAGAGAGAGATAGAGGGGGAGAGAGAGAGAGAGCGAGAGAGAGAGAGAGAGAGAGGAATAGAGCCAGAGTCAGAGCCAGGGAAAGAGAGAGATTTATTGTCTCATCTGAGCCCCTGTACCTTGTATTGTCCTTTCAGCATCTGTTCTTCCACTGCTGCGGTCACTCTCCATCTCAGGGGTCAGAGAGTCTGGGAGAAGAGAGGGATCGGCGCCGTTAAACATCCCTGACATCGACCTATCACAATGGCAGTTTCACAGCACCGCTCACTCAAAGCAAGAGACGACACCTTCTCGCTGCATCTCGGTCACACCTTAACGAATGTGCGTACCGGACAAATCCTGCCGCTTTCCGCTCATGGTCGAAATGGCTTGTGCTTGACTATGCTGTGGCCGTAATATTTGGATGTCCTGCTGTGTGTATTCTATGTACAGAGTGAGCAACATGACTGGACATAATGTGAATGGGAAGCCAGCGTACATTTTAACAGTTGAAGAGCTGCAGTCCAAATGAGATATCCACAATGTGAACAAATGAATGCAGGTATGAAGGTAAAGCACATTTACGGGGTGCTGTTAAAAGTCACACTGAAACTAGATTTTGAGAGCATCTTGCTTCCTAAATGTGACGTGTTTCCTGTTGAAACAGGATACTGGAGATAACGTGGGGGAGGGATCATTCAAAAGTGGAATTTTTATTCCACTTTAGTGGTAAACAATGAAGTCACCACTAAAGATTGTATGTTGTATGTAAGTGAAACAAATGATATTTTGATATAAAAATACAAGAACATACTTACATAAATTGTCAAAGAGTTGTATGGTATGATAGTTTGAATGAGCTAGAAAGGCGAAAAAGTCATTTTTCATTTCAGTGTTGGGAGTCATGTCAAAATCACCATCACAAAAATTACTATGTTTTTGAGAATGTAATCATCTGTGTCTTTTCTGCCTCCAGGTAACATATACATGTATATTTATTTTGTCCAAAACAGATATCTAGCATTTTGGAATTAAACCCTTTAATTGTATTTATCGAGATGTTTTTCATCCTGCTTTTTCTCATTTGTCTCATGGGACACCACACTTGATGTCTTTAAGAGCTGCTAGCTGAACGTAACAGTGTGAAGGTGTGAACATTTTGGGTTTTTTAACTGTTGAGTGCCTGACCGTTGAGCGAACGCATGCTGTCAGAGGGCGAGGGCTGCTTGAGAGTCTGCTCTGCCTGCTCTCTCCTCTTGGATTCGTACTCCAGAGCTTCCTGGAGTTTCCTCTTGGCCTTCTTCTCCTTCTTCAGACGCTTCTGGATGATTGCTGATAGGAGACGGGAAAAGACTGCAGTGAGGGTACAGTGACAGTAAATGAGCTCAGGGCTGATCCATTGGCAGCCTTGTTTTGGACGGGTTTTCGGCGTTTGCTGTGGTAGCTGTGACAGCAAAAGGCAATAATAATCCAAGAAGTAGGATTTTTAGTTGATTTTTCAAAATCTAGCATGCTGGTATAGAAAAAGGGCCTTCAATGAAACCTACATGTTGGTTAACAAAGATCTTTATTTTAAAAAAACTCGACTTTAGCAAACTGCTAGAGGGAGTTATAGCAAATTGAAATATTTATTAAGATATGTTTTCACAAATTTCTCTCATTAAACATAAACGACGCATTAAACATATGCAGCTGATGCATAGAACATGAGACTGCTGAGTCTCACATTTGTTTGCAATGACTCCAAGTCATTTATTTTGAAATCCTAATGTGTATTTGTAATGATCTTCTCTGACTCAGAGCAGGGAAACAGTGTTAACTACTGTAGCGCACTGTGAGCCGAACCAAGGAAACATACAGTGGCTTATATCTGTGTTTCAACAAGGGCTTGACACATGCACGCAAAAATGTGACTTAATGTCTGACATCTTTTTTTTGTACGTACATTCAGGTTTATCTTGTCAGGCCTGTAAAGTCTAAACCCACATGCATGTACACACCATTCACACATGCTCACACACGCACGCACGCACACACACACACACATGTGCGCGTGCGACAGAGAGGATCCAGTGCCAGGTAGTCATCAGGCAGTACCTCTGTTCTTCTGCTCCATGGCGAGCTGTTTCTCCAGAGTCTCCCTGAGCTCTCTCTCTCTGAACAGTTCCATCTTCAGCTCCGTCTTCTCCAGCTGCACCTGCTTCTCCTGAGCCCGCGCGTTGTCAATCGCCACTTTCAGCAGGCCCTGCACACACACACACACACACACACACACACACACACACACACACACACACACACACACACACACACACACACACACACACACACACCTCTTCTAGGAAATTAGGGGGTAATTAACATCTTATGAAGCAATTCTTTTGTCTCTGTAAGCCCTGTATCTACAATATCAACCGCTGCGCCGTTCTCTCTAGGCAAAACCATTTCACATCACAGGCTCTCATTGCATGTTAGCCGGGAGCTTCAATCCCAATTAGAATGACATCTCTATTTGGGTCTTGAACTTTGGCGTTGGTGGCGTT
>OMOT01027646.1:0-12993 GCA_900312575.1 Acanthochaenus luetkenii | reverse complement strand
GTGGGTTTCCTCCGGGTGCTCCGGTTTCCTCCCACAGTCCAAAGACATGCAGGTCAGGTGAATTGGAGACTCTAAATTGTCCGTAGGTGTGAACGTGATTATGACTGTTTGTCTGTCTATGGGACGGCAGTAGCTCAGGAGGTAGAGTTCCCGCCCAGCAACCGCAGGGTTGAAGGTTCGAGTTCAGCTCCTCCCGGGGAAAACAACAAAACTGTCGTAGGGTCCTTGAGCAAGACACCTAACCCCAAATTGCTCCCGTTGAGCAGGTTGGCGCCTTGCATGGTTGCCTCTGCAAACGGTATGATGATGTGTGGGTCGCTTTGGATAAAAGCATCTGCTAAATGCCATAATGTAATATAATGTAATGATGATATGTACTGTAAGTCGCTTTGGATAAAAGCGTCTGCTAAATGCCGTAATGTAATGTAATGTAATCTTCGGCAAACATTGTAAGAAGTCTTCCTATGTGTGTGATTGCAAGTTGCCTCGGTTATAAAAGGTAGCACACTTTTCACAGGTGGAACTATTAGGGTGCCACCAGCTACTAAAGCAAAGAGGGGCATTCAAAGACAACAAAAGGTATTATCCTGACAAAATACCATTTAGTAAGCAAAGGAGTAAAGAGACTGTAGCTAGAAACCCTAATAAAATGTCACAAAGGATTTTTCTTTCAGATTTCAACTTTTGCATTTTGAATTTTAAAACATGTTTTGAGCCGGAACATCACATCATACATCCATGCACCTAGAGTTTGGTCTATTGAATCATTCTACAGCAGAGTGATTGTCTTTGTTGTCATCCCACTGAAGACCAAAATGAAGCTTTAGACAAATAAATAATTGTGTTGTCAATATGTAGCACCACTAGTAGTTAACCTCCCTCTGATTAATCATAGTTGTTTCCACAGGCCAAGAAACAGCATGGAATCAAGGACAGACTCAGACATGTCAGTACTGTCACTGGGTTTCACTGCTCATTCAGAAGCAAAACACAAATACATGCAAATTGCTACCAAAAAAACTGTCTGTCTGCCTGTCATTTTGTTTGTCAATCAAAAGTCGGATAATGGGTGCAAGTCCCCTGCAGCAGCGAGTCAAGCGGAAAACTGCACTTACATGAAAGTGCTGTGCAATGCTGAAAGTGTGTTGCGCTGAACAACTTTGGAGTCGAGGAAGAGTTTCCATAGCTACAGGTTCATCAGAATGCAGGACGTATTGATTATACCGGCACTTGAGATACGAGAGGGGGGACGAGTGCACGTTGAATTGAGGCACTCTGCAGAGTCGCAAATGGTACCATCAAGTTCAAGTCAGGTCAGGTAGAACTTGATTTGTCCCCAAAGGGGTGATGCAGCAGTAAAAAAACAACAACAACATGAATAACACCAAATGTTAGAAATATTCAATTAGCAAGCATCCATTCAATAACTAATAGATGCTGTCTGGATATTTACTCAATCTATTCATAATGACCTTTTATACCATAGAATATCGTTGTACGAGTTCTGTGACACATTTGAAAATAAACTGCATACTTCTACACCTGATCTGCCTTTAGTTCAATATAGCATTAATACCTTGGGGACAGGGGCACAAGCAAGGAAAAGGTGACAGGCAATGGAAACCATTCAAAGGAGGGTGATTTGCTCTTCCTGTGTAAGGCGTGCATTTCACAGATGGAAACTCACAAAAGTGTACAATTCACACGTAAAGAATTGTGCACCTTGTGACCGTCGAGGTAAAAGGTCAGAGTCTCATTGCCAGGTGGGACCTTCCCATTGCACCTAGTCACATTCCTACGTGCATCTCCAGAAGACGACTACTTAGTGTCAACAGACACTGGGAACGTTCGGATGCATCTTTCCATTGTCGTGGGGGGAAAGCCTGTGATGATTATGCAGCACTTAAGTTGCCCTTTTAACTTGCAGCCATGTTGGTCAGTTTGAACCCTCAGCAGTGTCCTCCTGCTCCAGCAGTCCTCTCCGGTCTGTCCTGGAGCGTGGGCCGCCTCACAGCAGCCACTGGAGCTTGTCAGTATTGGTGCGATGTATTCAGCTCCATTCTCCTGTCTCCCCTCAAGGGCAGCCAACTTCCTGTTGCTGGGTTACTCTAATTGCAGCGTTAGTATTCTGCACTGAGCTGCTGCGGGAAGCAGAGACTCCACCAGACTTGATGGTCAGTGCAAGCCATTGTAATTACAACACCACTGTGCATTTTTCACACACCCCTGTGGCTTCCGTTTAGGTTGCCCTCCTTTTGGTTCCCTTGTCCTGACCTTTCAGATTAAGGGGTGCATGGGTCCATTTCCTATTTCCCTCCTTAGAACACATATATATCAGTTGTTCCGTTTGTCGCAGGACCTCCTGTTGATCTTCCAAGTCATGCAAATTGATCTTAGCACGGTGTCATCAACCAAGGAAATGCTCAATTAGGTTTTTTAAGAGGCGTACTATGTGCTGCAGCTCAAATTGTATCGTTTGCACTATGAAATGAGATACAGTTTCAGCATAATCGTATCAATTCTGCAACAGCTACGACTTTTGTAACGGTGAACTAACTATCTCTTACAGTTACGCAATACCATAATACAATTGTTTACTGTACTTTCTGCACTTGTGCATTTCATTTATTATAGTTATTTTGCATATCCTGTAGCCTTCACAGTTCAAGGTTTTTGTTTTGTTGTTCTCAGTCTACTTCACATCATCACCACAGCAACACAAGCCCTTGGAAGCTCAGGGCTCCTCCATATGTCTGGCTCGGTTACTGTGACGACATGCTTTCATAGTGAAGTTCCAACACAGAGGAGCTCCCCACATATTGATGGAGAGCGCTCATAATGGAGTCTGAAGGAGAAATGATCAGTCAATGTATGGAAATGTAGGTTGTGCGCCTCTGGCAATGAGCTGTTGTCTCAACAAACAGAGTGCGTGTGCGCTCACACAGAGTGCGTGTGTGTATGCGCACAGGCGTGGGCGGTCATTGAAAATTACAGAGTTGCTGGTACTGATTCAATGACGCAGAAGATCTTCGAAGTCTGCGTTTACCCGTGACCTGGCCAAAGGCAGACTGAGGATATGTGCCATTCTGAAATTGTGGTATTTATCAGATGTACACCAGCCTTGGTTTTCTCTGAAAATCTATCATCACCACTTTAAGTTTGATCCCACCTTTGAGTATTTTTCCCCTTAACCCCCTGTGTGCTAAATCACAGCACAGTAGATCTATAGTACTTTATTAGCCTGTAGTTCAACATATTGGCCATGTGCACAGAATATGTATGATATATCTATACATTGGAGTGGAAACCTGAAAAGTATACCACTTTCATCGTTTTTACGTGCAGATCAAAGTAATATACTGGATATATTTGCTGTATGCTAATCTGTTAGCGACATAGTGCATGGTTGTCGCTAGTGTTGCTGCAAAAATGTTAAAACGCTTCCCTAGCCTAGCATACCATGGCTTCCACGCTCCTGCAGCTCACCTGCCTCTCTGCCTCGCTGAGCCTCGCTGTTTTTTCACATCGCTGTGCGTCAGTAGATCTGTGTGAGGCTGATCAGCGTCTTTGCCTCTGTCGCGTGGAGTCGCCAAGTTCTTGTGATTAAGGCGTTTGCTTCTACATTTTATTGCAAGACAAAGACATGGAACATTTGGGGGCAATGATTGCTGATTTTACCGGTGTATCGACAAGCTTTAATGGATCAGTTTAATAAGCCCAGTAACAGCTGCAGTGTAACCACAAAACATATAGGAAACACCTCGGACACAAAGCATATTTTATTAGAAGCAGGGCCGTGTTGGCTTTGCTATGATTTGGGGATAATTTGCCTGCCATGGTTTAGGTCCACTCAACCCCTCTAGACGGAAAGGTAAATCAATTCTAAGTGATCGCTTTAAACCACCGCTGAAGCGTTTCTGTGGTAGGAGGATAAAAGTGCCCTCGATGACGTAAACCATATGCCATGGCTGTCAGAGTAGATCTCAGCCCAAATGAAGAGTGACACTAGGGACGGCTTTTGGTCTAACCAAATTTTCATTTAAATGTCAGATGATTTATTGTGGAAGAAATGGACAGCAGGGCAATGTAGTGAGAAGAGAGACTGTTTTTCAACTGGAATGCTCGGGTTCAGGCCTCCTCGTCAGCACACATCCACCCTGCTGAAGTATCCTTGAGCAAGACATGCCCCCATCGGCCCCATCAATTTGTTGGTGAAGGCTAGCAAAATTCTAACGTTTATTATTCCCCGTTCAGCGTTTCAAAAAACATGGACTTTTTAGGCATAATCACTTTGCAATCAACACCTCCCTTGCGGCTGTTTTCTCAGGTCCTTAATGCAGCTCAATGATAAGAACAGGACGTTTTTGGCACTGATCAGAGATGTATGGCACTCAGTGCAATGGCATAGGAGGTATTGTCTGTGAAGGGGGACAGCAGCACTTGGACTTTGTCTGAGATACAACGACCTTGCAAAAAACACAAGAATTCCGATATTATGCAACCTTCGGTCAGTATTTCAGTACTAGTAGTTAGAGACGCAACAGCAGGACTGGATTTTATAAACCCAGTTTGGATTAGAAGCAGCCATAAAGAGATTAAAAGGTATTACACACTATCAGACTGACACATCATCCTTCTGTGCACTAACTACTTCAAATTCTTACTTTGCAGGCAGCCACAGCCTCTCCATCAATGATCAATGACGTCCATGGGTGCGCAGCTAATCTGTGTCTGACTAAGGGAATGAAAAGTGTATGGGAGAAATTGCAGAGGCTATCCTTTTTTTCTTTCACTCAATGACGTCAATGACATTTCAAGGTAGGCAGAAACTGCCGGAAATTAACACCAACGGCGATCAGTTAAGTACCAGCTCACCACAGCAATTAGAATTAAGTGTTGACTGATTGGACCTTTTTATTTTATTTCATGGTAAAGGTTTTTCCGGACATCAACACCTTTAGTGGTTCTCCGTCTAAGGATTTCCTGTCTGCAAGGCAATAGTCTGCTGACCTTGTCGGGTGCCGCAGGCTACACTAAACCAACTTCTCTTTTTCCAGTGCAAGCCTCTTAATAACTGCATGCTAAAGAAAACATACATGCTTATTTCTTGTGCAATACATTAAATTGCATGCAAACATGTACAGGACCCGCACACGCGAAGAAACTGGATGCCATGAAATCAAATGCATGTTACTTTCACATCTGAAAGATCATATCCGGTGTGTGAACTATTCCTACATGTCATGTCACACTGGAAAGCCTTGGAGAGCCTTGAGCCCCAACGGAAATAAAAGCTGTACGGGAAGCTCATTGATTCCTGCTGTGTACCACTGAACACCAGTTGCTCAGCACAAACACAAAAGCATGGCTAAGATCTTTTATCACCCCGGCATGTGAGCACCTTGAACTCCCAACCTTCTAGGGAAGAGAAGTAAAGTAAACAGATACCAGACAACCAATGGCAGAGTTGCTCCGAGACTGAGTGGGACTCGGGTATCGCTGCGTGAAGCCTTGGTTCTCCGCGGCGGAAATGACCATGAGGCGCCCAACAGAGGCGTTGAATCATATCCTCGACATAAGAGTGGGGGCTTTGAGAGGAGCCACTGGGGCGCCAGTTTGAATCGACAGTATGGCCCTGGGGCAGCTTCGCCCAGGACAGACTTACAATTGAACACCATCTAGAATTGGCTCTGCTTTGAGCTTTTTGTGCAAATGGGTTTCCCTCACATGATCATTATTGTTTTCACTCTTTTGCTGTCAGCAATAGCAAGTCATTTACTCTGTGCACACATTAGGGTGTTTATGAAATGAATGAAAATAAAGTTCAGTTGAATAACGTGCAACTTACATGTTTATTGCTTCACCAGAAATTAAAAATAACCTGTAACTTGACTTAATGGACAAGAAAACACAATGGTGAGACATTACCTGTCTTAAAAGTGATATTTCACACGTTTACTGCAAAAAGTCAGAGTATGTGAATGTACAACATTTAGTGGCACAAATCCTGGTTCAATTATCAACTACTAAAATGCACAAATTGAACAACAGTACCACTGGTTTGCTGATGGGCCACTCGCAGTGTGGTCCAACCTCTCTGATCTCTGCTGACAATTAAGGAGTTATGAGGGGGATCAATTAGAACTCAGCATCTCTCTCTCTCTCATGTTGCTGCAAAAAGTATAGCCAGACGTCAGTGTATTATATTTGTCAGTCCATTGTCTGTCTGATTATAGGTTTATATCTTGGCCATGGGACACCTCTCCACAATTGTAAATACCAAGTCACATGAACAATCCCTCAACATTAGTTCCTAAAAAACAGTGGTTCAAATCTGAGAACAGTCCATAAAGACAGGCTCCTGAATTAATTTAGGTTGAACGGAAAAGTATATTTGAATCCCAAATTAAATGAATTTAAACTTAAATATTAAATAGATTTAAACTTAAATATTAAATGAATTTAAACTTAAATATTAAATAGATTTAAACTTAAATATTAAATGAATTTAAACTTAAATATTATGAATTTAAACTTAAATATTAAATGAATTTAAACTTCAATATTAAATGAATTTAAACTTCAATATTAAATGAATTTAAACTTCAATATTAAATGAATTTAAACTTAATTTAGAGAGTACAAAATGCAACCAAATAAACCCCAGACTCAATAATGTTAGGCCAAGAATGCAAATTGACAGTATTCTCCGAGCTAATTTAAAGGTTATACTCCCACTCAGCGTGCCTCATTGGAATTCTTATCCCAACAATCCATTGCCAGTGTGGCAGCCTGAAGCCATTACTACAAACAGGCCACCGGCTATACAGAGGTATTGTGTTGGTTCAATTTACAACAGCCTCCTTGATTCAATAAACAAGTGCCTGCTGAACCTGGTGCTTGACGTCAACACCTTTATTGGATTCCTGTTCTGGCTTCAGCGGACGGAAATCTGTAACTGCCAGCCGCCCCCTCCCTTCTCTGCTCTCCCTTCCTGTCCCAAAATTATTAATATATATTAATGCAAATTCAATCACCAACTTTCCAAGCCTGAAACCTCAAGGCCCCTTTCTTTGTTTCAATTTGCATTACTATTGTGACATCACAGTCACACGATGACCAGGAACCCCTCTCTCCTCGGAGACGTGGCGCTAAGCTCACCTTGACGAAGACGCCAGCAGCCAGTATCAGGTGACCAACAACATTCATCAATCTCAAACAGAGCTATACGAAACCACACTAACACACGCTAACGCGCACACAGACAGGAGTAAAACAAGGTAACACTCGAACTAAAACGGAACTAATTGTAACATGAACAACAGAACAGAACGGCACAAGCACGCACAACGTTTGGACGCTATGACGTAGGACGCCCTGTTGTCTAAATGTGAGCCAATCACAGAGTTCTCAAGGAGGTGACGAGTAATTAGACTTTATTCCGTGTAAAGGCCGCATGTGGGAGGGAAACACAAACCACTAATATACAACGAGCTGTAGCTTTCTTGACGGATTGTTCAAAAGTGACGAATTGGACAGAAGTGGAAATGAGAGAGCTCCACAACATAAATGGCAGCATAGCTCATAGCAAGCTCATAGTCACTCAGATAAACAAGAAGCCAAAAAACGAAGCCGTGTTTTGAGAATTCTACCTTTTAGTATTTGACATTTTAATATTCTGCCTGACCAGCTTACATTACCATGTTAACGTGGATCTCCCCATCTCCTTGCATGCAGCAATTAAAACTGTATTTATTCATAGCTGGATCATCTGATGATGAATATGCAGGAGACGGTGTCGGGGAAGGCCTGCGCGTCATCATCTTCCCCACGCTGCGTTAGATTGGGGGCTTGTGAGGTTGCAGTCACCTGCTGCAGGCCAACAGTTTGGGTCATGAAGAAACAATCGCCCACCTCAGGGCTGCACAATATCTGCCTACACACACATTCACATATGCGTGCACACACACACACACACAAACACACACAACAGACATCACTGACTCCTTTTCAAGCGTACCTGCATGAATGCACGCGCACACAAACACGGGCAATTATGTCACTTGTAGATGTCACAAACAACAACAAAACAAAGCATATGAGACAATATACCAACTGATTGCCTATTGGAACACAATGTATAATATCTCATGATCGGCATAATCCTCTGGAGCATTTGCTCACATTACGAGGATTAGGATTTAGAACGTTAAGAAACAGCCACTGAACCTTGAACTCTTAAATAAGAACACAAGCCTCAAATGACAACGCGTTTCATTAACACTAATGAAAAGCCCACATTAATGCAGGCAGGCCAGAAAGGGCTTTTAGGGAGGAAATCGGGACATTAATGACTTCTGCAATAATTGTGAAAATGCTTTTAACACGTTGGGTCTAGGGTTGACAGTCTTTTATTAATCGGCCGTTAAATTGGACGTTCCCTCAAAGGTGCATTTTCATCAAACAGACTAATGCTTTGACTTTGCTGATAAATATGTATTATGTACAAAGCTTAAACAAAATATGTAAATCATGTACTGGTTACAAAGTTATGGTATAGTTTTTTTATGGTATTTTGATTTTAATATCCAGAGGTTCTCTTCTACCTCATATTGGATACATGATATATTCACTCATCTCAGGTTACGTTCTCTCTCTCTCTCTTTAAAGTAAGCCTGATCCAGAACCTGTACTACTTAATAGTAAGGCTTCACAATTGATATAATAACCCTAGAGAAAATTACTTCTCTCCACGGTGGACAATGTCTTCTCCTGACTTAGATAAGCCACACTGGGGCATTTAATTAAGGTTGAAACTAAGGAATTGTATTTTGAAGGATATTGCTTGCCATACAAAAAGTACAGGATTTCGCATGATATGGTTATCAATAAAAAAACTCAGAATCAGAATCATTACATCTTCGCAAACCCCATCAATCTTTGGACTCCTATTCATGCAACAAAACGGTCTGTAAACCTTACAATGTATTACTGCCCAAGCTGGTTTTCAGAGTCTTGCACTACCTACAACAACAATCGTGTCTAACTTCAGATGTTGCAACTAACAATATGGCAACTTTCTGGCAATTTTGTCAATGCTCAGACGTAGAAATACTGTAGGGCAGGTGCAACAAGGGCGGGGAGACTTAGGGATGGGCATATGAGGCTGATCTTTATGGAGTATAGGGCAACTCCATCAGGGAAAAGAAAGATGGCTCACGAGACAATGCGTGAATGAGCGTGGATAACAGTGACAACGGTGTAAGGGTAGTTCAGAAAAGAAGACGAGGAGGGTCGGTAGACCAGGGCAGACGGAGGATGAGGATTGGATGAGGGAGTATCTGAGATGAGACAAGCGTCCCCTGCTGTGCCGACCCTGAGAATGGAGATGGAAGAGGTGAAGAGATGAGGCGGAGGTGTGCAAGCAATTACTGTGGAACGAGGCACATTGGTTAGGAGGGCTTTTATACTGTGGGTAGGTGAGCAAGGTTAATGAGCTGGACAGTGATGTCCAGAGAATGTGAGTCAGGAAGATCATTCTCATCAAGGACTCCAGTCACCCGAGCCACGGACTGATCTCTCTACTGAGCAGACGGTATCGTGGCATCAGGGCCCGAACCAACAGGCTACAGGACAGCTTTGATCAGGCTGCTGAACAACTGACAGCTGCACACCGCACCAGTCTGTTGCCTAGACTCTCCCACACTCAACTGTTATGTAAAAGACTTATATCACCCTGGTAAGTGGCTGCACTGGACATAATAGACATTTCCTGCAAACAATTGCACATTTTGGATCTATTGTACTTTATCTTGTACATTTGCACAGTATTTTTTTACATATTGTTCTTACAATATATTCTATTATATTGTATTGTGTGTGTGTGTTTGTGTTTATTGTTACTGATGCTGCTCTTACAATATATTAGATTATATTGTAATGTGTGTCTTACACTTTGATTTGATTTGATTTGGGTGTACATCAGCAGGAGAAAAGTGACACAGTGCACTAAGGCTGTCTCTCAGGGTAAACAGGGTTAGGGGATGAGTTGGTGTGAAGTGTAGAAAGGAAGATACTTAAGGAACTTAAGGGAGTTGTGGTTTATGGAGGCAACCCGAATTAGATTTATTATAGGTGCAACCTATTGTGTGCTGGCATCTCCCCAAAACCAGTGGTATAGGTGAGGATCCTTCCTCGTACTCACACACTCAACCCTGCAACATCTTGATTAGGTGGTAAGAGAATAGTTTATATTATAGCCTGATGTCATCTATAGTCACCATTTGTGGATTAGTAAAACATTCTTTTGACATCTGACTTGGCCTTCTGTATGAACGCTCGCCCTGGATTATAGCACAAGAGATTGTTACATCACATCCTGTGTATTGGTACATGTTCAGTCTCAAGAATGTATGTTCACCAATGCTCCTAATTATTAATACTTATTCTATTTCCCCCTGCAGCTATACACCGAGCTATTCCAATGAACAGAATAGCTACGCCTTAGCATGATGAATGTTGAGTGTATATGAAATATTGTATGTCTTATATTGTATGTCTTCTCTACACTGTATGAGAGGTCCGATTGTCTTTGTGCCACCACGTGTCAGTATTGCACAATGAACAGGGTTGGGTAGCGACGGAATATGTGTAATGGCGTTGCGTATTGTAAATACTAACAAAATGTAGCTGTATTCCACTACGTTGCCTACAAAATAATGTTTTCTGTTTAGAGATACAAAAAATATATATAATTATTTTTGGGAATACTTTTAAAGTGAAAGTGAGAAGAGGCAGGTGTTACACATCTGTATGAAAATATAAAATATTTTTGTGGACAAACCTGAAATACATTTTCCGAACTTTGTAATTGTTCACTTTTTCCACACCTTTACACCTCAAATGTGACAAAAAGAATCAGAATACATTACTGAATTTGGGTAATCCCTTAGATAGAAAAAATGACGAGGTAACTAGTAGAAACTAGAGTTTCTGATGACTCATAGTTGGGCAAATATAAGTAACATTAGTCCACAAGTCTCTCTTGGCCTATACAAGACCTCTATAACATGAGACACTTGAATATATCCATAAATACCAACCCTCATCATTTGCAGTGCTGTCCCGCAATCAAGAGTGCATGTAGTGCAATATTAGATTTGACTGGATCTTAATTTCTAATGAGG
This sequence comes from Acanthochaenus luetkenii, assembly GCA_900312575.1. NCBI lineage: Eukaryota > Metazoa > Chordata > Actinopteri > Beryciformes > Stephanoberycidae > Acanthochaenus > Acanthochaenus luetkenii. The sequence continues at coordinate 1,807 of OMOT01027646.1, read as the reverse complement.
ACGAAGAAATGGAATACTGTTCGCACTGATGAAATACACTCAAGGAGGGTGTAATTATTTAAGGGAAAATTCCACATTACAGGAATAGAGCTTCATCCACCCACACACTTTAATTAGGATGTATTTTGATCATACCCTTTGCCGTGCACACTTCTTACTATCTTTTACGAAGATCTCCCACTTGCTCCCCTTGTGTGTAACCACTAGTGTTCTTCAAAGGGCTGCCGTATTCTTTCTGGACAGTGATAAATAAATGTCAATAATAAGTGTCAAAACATAGGTCACCTAGACCAGATGATTATTAAAGTGAAAAGAAAACTGTCAGTGTATACTTCACGTGAATTAGGTGAGTCATTGTGAGCCGGTAATTGAACTGGATGTGTCTGAGTGATCGTTTTCCAAATGCACTTCTGGCTTGGCGTGGGATTAAAAGCAATCATCCACTTCTTGCCAGCTTTTGGAGGCCTCGAGAAAATAATGACAGCCGCTAAGGGAGGTTCTGGTTCGCCGTCATACGCTGACCCCTACCTCTTAAGTGGAGAGCTCCTCTGCTGGTGGCTTCCCAGTGAAACAGAGCGAGGGAACACGTCACACTGTCAGGAACGAGCCCTCGATCAGAGTTCATGCTGACGCAGTGACGCAAGTTGGATCGAGTGAGCGTGTGTTTTGTATGTGTCTGTGTGCAGGTGTCTGTCTGTGGTTGCGTCTTTCTGTCTCTGTCTGTGTGTGCATGTCAGGGGGTATGTGTGTCACACATGCACACACACACACATTGGATTAAAGTTGTGTATTTTGTATCTGATCATGTCACAATGCTTAATGCCGAACTAGGAAACGTCACACTTTGGCAGCTTCAAATGGCAGCAGGTAGCTGTTTTAAAGATTGGAACTTAAAGGCCTACCATACAACCAGACATCATGTAACATGCCATCAGTGAACTGCACACAGCATGCTCATGTTTGTGATCACTTTATACCACCTGCTGCTGTTTAGGAGATGGGTTCAGTTCATTTAGGCAAATAGGGCAAATCTACAGTGTCTCAATTGGAGGGGATGGGACACTCGTCTCTGCTGCAGCCCCACTGTAATTTAGGCTGATTAGACAGCTGCATTTTTATTTAAAAAAATCTTGCCACGTGTGGCTCTAATGTGTTATATAAATAACATGCTGGGAGTCAGCTAGCCACTTGGCTATATCTGGAGCAACGAGCTGTAGTTGCTGTGACCGCAGCCTGGTGAGGTTCATGTTGGGCACCTGATGAAGGGGTTAACCATGTGACTTGTTTTGACTGGGAATGAGTAAAGGAGGGGGGAAATGTTTAACAGGATTATGCAAAAGAGAAAAAATGATTTAATAAGGAATTGATAGCCATGACATATGAAAGAAGTATTCTTTGAGTGAGAGAATGAAGAAGAGATCAGACCTTAGAGCAGATGGTATTGTTTACTGTCAATCACAGTAAATTGGTTTAATAGGAAATAGTCATGAATTCAATACATGCGCGCACGGCTGTTCAGTTGATACTCAAACAATGCATCGAAAGAACAGGAAGTAAAGTGGGCATCCATATGCTTTATAGCCAGGAAGACAATCTCATGATTGGCTGGAGCTCATATGACTAATTCCTATGAGCTCTCTCATTGGACTACAGAGTTTAGTCCCGCTTCCCTCGTCACTTTGATGGACGCTGTTTTAGTCCAATCATGATGTTTTCAACTCTGGCATACTTTGCAGCTTTGAGAGAGAATGTTTATCTGATCTGTTTTGTACAGTTCTGTAAAAGGGTGACATTCTGTCCGGCCTCT
>OMOT01027645.1:0-13085 GCA_900312575.1 Acanthochaenus luetkenii | reverse complement strand
CCTGAAACTTAACAAAAGTTGTCGACAGTCTACCTATTTGAGCGGGTGTACTTGACAATCAACTTGTAGGTAGCTGACACATGTTACAGATAGTTTGTTGAATATATGAAAATACCTAACTGATAGGTCTGTTGGAACAATTCTTGTTGACAGTCCGCTGACACACTGTTGAATATCTACTGATACACTGTGTGGGCTATCGAACTAAAGTGATACCAGGTAAACATTAATAAAATAGAGCTAGGGTCGGGCATTGAGGTTACCGAGCTCAGTGCCCAGTGTGTGGTCCACAGAGGGGCCGGTATTCTCAGTGTCGGTAGCATTCCTGTCTCTTAGCCACTGGAACTGGCCAACGCTGATGTCCTCCCAGCCACATGTGTCATTCTCGAATGTGCAGCCCACAAATCCCCCACTCGTTCCGTTCACTGTAGGGGAAAATGCATTAGCAGACGCATTGGGCGTTTCATGTTAGTTGTTGTTTTTCATTACACAATTTACACAAAAGGAATATAGAAACGAAAACAGAATAAGAAACTATGTACCTGGACAAAGACCTGGCGTGACACTTATGTCATCGATGGCAATAAACCCACTGTCCGTGGACTCTGCTTCGATCAGCACCTGAGAATGATGTGGTTAAGGATATCAGGGAATATCAGTGATACAAATCCACTCTGAATACTCTGAGTATCAATTTAGATACGTAATCCTATAACTGTAAGGTTAATTGATCCACAGCCTGTCTCTGCATACCTGGAAAGGTTTGGTCCTCACGACAGAGTGAGAGAACTGGGTCCAACTGGGTCCACCACTGCTACTGTGGAATATCAGGTCCTCCTCTGATGGCCCTGAACGCGTGTACACCCGCAATGTCCCCGAGTCGCTGGAAAACAATCGACAACTGTGATGTTTCTGTGAAGTTTCTGTGAGACAATGTGAAAACAGCTTCCAAAAAAAGAGTTTTCCCCCTTCACTATTTGCACATTTCTTTTGCAACAAAATGGTGAGCTGCAACGATGCATGTATTTGGTATTTTTTGTCACTGATCTTTGCAAAGTGCTTTCAAACTGCTATCAGTGCTATCAAAAGGGAAATTATGGAAATGTATGTTAAGTTGTACAGTTCAAATGACATTATTTTCTAAATTGATCATCTCAACACATCTCAAATGAATTTTAAAGTGTAAAAAGTGAACTATGCCTCAGAATATTCCTGACACAAAGTAGTGATTCACTTCTACAGTAAATGACATTTGAGCACACTTCCTGAGGAAGTCAATGGGGAAACTTGCTCAAAAGTGCACCCTCTGTATTTTCACATACTATGTAGTGTGGTAAGGGTGATGATTTTAGTTTTTTCCTGACCTGCTATCCATATGGTACCAGAAGGTGAGACAGGAGTTGGTGTCCTTCAGTTTGATCCATTCTGAGACTACCTGAGCTAGACTGCTGTGGTTTTGGGGCTGGGGTGAGCTCAGCAAGAACCGCCCTAAAGGAAAATAGAGAAGTAAAAAATTTAAATAGGCTGAATTTAGTAACTGAACCAACAATAATTAATGTACCCCCCCTGCAAAACACCTTGGGGCACAGGCCTCCCAGCACTCACATCCCCCACCCCCAAAAAAAACTACAATCAATGTTAAGCTCAGCAGTGACAGCATCCTTATCAAGGGTGCCATGGAGCACAAAATGATGAGAGATACTATTCAACTTCATTTGTTGAAAATGTTATTTGTTTGCAAAAACATATATACACATATCTCCAGGCACAATGGACATTGCCAAAGTAAGCAGATAAATAGGGATGATATATGCAAGTGCAGTCACATCCCCAAAAATAAAGAAAACAATACAAAATAAAAACCAGCAAAAATAAAAACTAAAAAAAGTGCTTTTCACTTGTCACACTTTTCTGGACCTGCATAGCGTGACAACCACGTTTTCATTTAATGTGAGTTAACTGACAAAGTAATGGGCCAAACAGACAATACACAACGTAAGTGTGGCGTTCTTTTTCAATGGGACGAGGGCGGTGAGCGACATTGTTTGAGCTCTGCCTTGGTGGAGTGGCGACGTGCATGGTCCAGATAACGGATAAACAGATACATAAAATGATGAATACAAAAAGGGCTATTTTATAGGTGCATGCAAGCCAGCAGGGACACATGTGTAGGCAACTGAATTGTGAACTGTTTCTAAGGCAACCACTGCTCACTGAATGCAGACCTCCATGACCGTTTGTGGAGCGGCCGAGAAATCTGGTCCCGCTACACAGAGATTGAAGCAGAATATTAGCCGTTTATTAGTATACCGTCTGATTGTCCCATAACTAAAAAACTATAGCATGCCAATGATACTATCTTTGATTAATGTTAGCCAGTTGCTAGCAAACTGGCATTGCTAGTCTGTTACTATTTAACTTTAACCTCTCTCATTATCCCTTAACTTCTGTCTCGCCCCATATAGAATTTCCTTTTGTCCAGTCTACAACTAAAAATAATGTTTTTGTGACTGAAACTTATCTTGATATCTCAGGCGATATCTCAGACACCACTGGTGTTAAAACAATTACACCGATTGGCCTAATGGGGGAGCTATAATGAAAGGTCAAACATTTTAACTCAAACGTGATATCTCAGATTCCACTGGTCCGATTTTGACGAAACTGGGAGGGATGACGCATTTTGCCACTGAGTTCTGCTGGTAAGAAATGGCACTGATTGGCCTGACGAGGGCGCTATGATTAAAAGTCAAAATGTTTAACTATAACGTGATGCCTCAGACACCACTGCTCCGATTGACACGAAACTTGCTACACACATCCAACTATTTTGACAAATTACACTGGTTGGCCTAATGGGGCGCAATAATTAAACGTAAACATTTAAAAGTTTGAGAGGCCATAACTGCTCCACCACGGTCCGATTTTGATGATGCATCTTGTTACTGATTGGTCCATGCATCATGCGTGAAGGACGACATGTTTACTTGTTTTTTAGTAATCCAACTGCTTGCGAGACAGCAATATTGGTCTCATAGGCCACCGCAAGTCATCACCCAAAAATTAACCACACTTACTCTTGAGATGTTGTTGGGCACAACGCTAAAATGTCCTTATTTTCTATGATTGTTTCACTGGGGCACAGCAAAATAGTACTAGGGTACCTGCCCCAATATGTGGGGTCTAACAACACCATTGGATAGATTTCTGTTTCCATTGGGATAATGTTTATCTTATCTATGTCTAAGGCCTTACCCTCGGGGGTCTGAGTGGTGTGGTCAGTAGGCGGACCCTGGAAGCGTCCATCGGCCTGCACCCAGTCATGACCATCTTCCTGGGGGACGTTGACCCAGGTACACTGTCCTGACTCAAAGTCACAGCCGCCCAGGGGAGTGCAGGCCCCATCCCTCATAGAAACATCATCTAGTTGCACTGTAGAACTGGTGCCTGGGGCATGGACTGCCTTAAACACCACCTGATGAAGGTAAATGACTGTTTTAATGTACAAAATCTCATTGTACTGAATGTTACTCAAGTACAAATAAAGGTTCTCAGGAAACTAGTGTTACTCTAAAAATCTACCCAAGAACAGAGGGATTGTCATAGGAATGGCTTACGCTGAATTTGTTAGGGGAGGACACAGTGAGCTCTGCCACCTCCCAGCCTGTAGAGGGAGCTCCAGAGCGCTGCCACAGTGCAGGGCCCGGCTCCCCGCTCCGCAGCACATGGACAGCAAGGACGTCAGAGGAGCCTGCAGGCAACCGGTACCTACAAATACAAACACACGCAGACATCGTTATGTGCATTGGAAGACGGTATATACTGTGTTGTACAGCATTGACTGGTAGCTCTGGACTCACCAGAAGCGTATACACATCTCTGCTGTTGAGCTTAACACTGGTGTGAGCAGCTGAGCTACTTCAGTCTCCGTAGGATTCAGTATCAACACAGTCAAGTAGAAACCTACAGGAAAGACAGGAAATTGCAGCCGTTTCAAATGCAGCAATGGGGTTGTTTTGCTTTTATTCGATTTCAACATACATACATACTGGCCTCACATTTACACACTTTGTTACGCTGCTCAGTACACCGTTTTCTACAGTCCACTCAGCAGCTCCACATGAGCCAATGGCAGTTACGGTACATGCATCGTTCACGGCCACTTCTACAATAGTAAACGTGAACTCACCATTTTCAGTTCCATAGCTGTGGTCGACGTGACCTTTTGTTGCTCGTTTGCGATCCCAGCGACCCCGATGACTGACATCCTTCTCAAAGCCACACCAGCTGGAATCAAACCCACACACATCTAAAAGGGCGTAAAAAAAGAGAGCAAAGCTGTAATTGTCTCTATTCTTGTTTTGATTTCCAGTGAACTTTCTCAGTGTGTCAGGTGGCTGTAAGACCGTATCCACTTACTCGGATCGCTGCAGGCTCCCTCCCTCACTGTAATATCATCAATGGCGATAAATCCTCTGCTGCTGGTGTTTCTCCGGCCTGTGAACGTGATCTATGCACAAAGGAAGTCAGTTATATGTGCATCCTATCTCAGGTGCTGTTGTTGAGTGAACTCAATTGTAAGAGTACATGTAGAACCTTGCCATGCTTTACTGCAGCACAACTTGTACTCAATACAAAAAAGACAATGCAAAAACGGTGTCTTTTTGTATTCAATGAATGGTGTTGCGGGTCCCATGCTTTGCTCTCATTCTGTGATCATGATCTGTAAGAGAACTGATTATTATTTTTCTGTCTTTGTGTGTATAAGTGTGGAAAAAAAACGTACCCCCATCGTATCGTTCATGCTGATGGTCACTAGTGCGTTCATCCACTCTGAATCCTGGCTCCCTCTGCGAGTCCAGGCTAACAAGGCTTTGGAGGATTTCTAAAAGGAAATATTTCATCATGGCCCTGAACCCGTTACAATTCATTCTTATTGCAACACGCAGCACCTGTAATAGGAGTTTTGCAGTGGTATCAGGGTACATACCGTTTGAACCAGTAGATCCAGCGTGGACACTGATGGCCCCAGCATGTAATACCAGAATCCAACACATATATGTGACGTGAGAGTGGTGACAGGAACAGAGATGGCTGCACTTTCGCCATCCTTAGATCCAGATCCATTCAACAGTAAATAGAACCCTTGTCAGAAAGAGAAAACACTGAGCAACACTGCAGGCTGCCAGACCGTAATGCAAACTGCTGAATATGGCATTGGATCAATGTTCTTTTGTCAATTTTATCATCAACAAGACAATGTTTCCATACAAACTGACAGACTGATTGGTTCTTTATGTAATAAACACCTGCCGACACCTCATGGGCCGACCTACGAGACAAGTCGGTCAAATGTGATAATGTCTACTTTGGACAAATAACCATTTTGTATATCAATGCATACCCTGGTTCCCCCAACATCTGATGGGCATTTCAGTCCCACCTTGGCTACACCAGTTTTCAGGTAAGCCGATTTCTCACTAGGCATCTATTCTAAATTTATTCCCAGTGAAAACCGATATGACGCCAATATTGATTCATATATTGGGGTCGCTAGTCAATACCTTGGTCATTTCCAACAGTATGATCATACAGAGGTCCATCCCATGGTTGGTCCACTTGAAGCCCTCTGTGGAGAGTCCAGTCCACCTCATCACTGACCTCCTGGTCCCAGTTACATAGACCTGATTTACAAGATAAGATTTTAAATCTGGAAATACTTATAAGAGAAAACAATGTTATATATAGAAAATATAACTATTACTAAATTATTTGCATATATGTACATATGCCCAGCAAACTAAATTGGAATTTTGCTAATGTATTTTGGACTAATATAATGTAGTCCAGTCATCTAATTTACATGTTACAATCCCTTGTAGTAATACCATAACTAGTGCTAAGAATAACTCTGAATTAAACAATTTTAGATGGTAATAACTACCAAAATAACTGTGATAAACCATTAATTCATTCATATGGATTCATATGGAGCCAGTCAGGCTTGAGATGCTGTAATTGTTTATACTGTTGGATTCACTCTGAAACGTGGCACATAACTATGTTTCTGTACTCTACTGCTACACAATTTGAAAAACACAAATTCTTACATTCTTAAAAACTATTAAGCAAGACGCTCTTAAGATGACTCACAACTTTAATAGTAAGACGTAATTTGCTAAGACATCTTTTTATTTTCAGAATTGGTGGATGTCTTGTTTTGTTATGAAACTCTTATCATATTGACACACAATTTTTTTGAAAGTGCGTAGCAACTTTAGGAATTTAACGGATGATTGACAAAGCACAATCTGTCCTGACTGTACAGTATATGAAACCCCCTATTCCCCTGACTCACCCTGCTCAAAGGTGCAGTCCATGGGGGAGGCAGGGGGAGTGGTGGTAGTGGTGACAGGGTTTGTGGTGGTGGCTGGGTTCATGTCACCACAAGCCACGCCCCTCATGATGTGGATGTCATCCAGGGCAAAGCTTCCCTCCTTTGAGTACGGACGCTTGGCTTGCAAAATGATCTGGGAAAAAAAAGAACCAGATATATTCACTGACACCATTTGCCAGGTCGAATTTCATCCATGTATATTATAAAACGATGGATGTTGTCTTTTACCTGGTGTACTCCTGATGCACTGTAATCTACCCTGGCTTGGTTCCATGTATTATTCATATATCCACTTGTATTCCACACAGAACGCAGGCCAGCAGTCTCATTTAGAAACACCGTCAGCTCCATGTCCGAGGGCCCTGGAACCGCCACACTCATTACAACTCATAGAAAATCAATCATCAAATAACAACACCCAGATTTCTGTTTGCTGACAAGGTTTTGGCATCTGGCTAACATCCTTATCATACGTTTCTAGGTAACTTATCTCCCCCTTCTGGGTGATGCCATGTCACCGGGACAGAAATACATCAATGTGTATAGGAAAAGATGACTGGATCTGCTCTATGCTAGGGGACAATGAAGAGTCACCAGAAGAAGCCCTCACACTGGGAGGACCTCATGCTGGTGTCTTCATTCTTTTATTGAAGACCTGTATTTGCATGTATGTATGTGCGTATGCATGATGCATGTCAAATGAATTGTAACACAGCTTTACCTGGTCTCAGATGAACACAGCTGACAAGGCTCTACTCACTATTTAGTGCCCACCCTTGGGCATAGTGCCAGAACTCCAGGCAGGCAATGTCTACTGCCTCCATCGACTCACTCTCCAGGTGGGCAATCTCCTCTCTTTTAGACTCAGAGGGCAAGAAGAGGACATAGTGGCCTGGCGAAAAACAACAACAACAACGTTTATATATCCAGGAAAACTTTTTTCAACAGTGCCCTGCTATACATGCATGCAGTAACATGAATTCAGACCCGGGAGTGGCTCATTACAGACATAGTCGGTTTTCTAAGCAGCTCCACTGGGGTAACTAGGGGTTAAATGCCTTGCTCAAAGGCACCTGCTAGTTATTGATGGAGGGGAGCATGTTACTCCTTCACTTTCCCTTTCCCAACCAATATTTCCCCAGCCAGTCCAGGGATTTGTGAAGGCTGACTTTTCAAACGTTAAGGTTATATATGGCAACATTATTATTCAGATTATTGAGTCCAATCTGATGAATGTAATGTAATGTAATCTGATGAATGTCACTTGAAAGCACAATCAGTGACAAATGAAGTCAAGTGAAAAGGTTTCCCAGTTTCTTCTGCAAGCACAGGGTCCCATTGCGCTCACGTTGTTCTGGATGAAAACATTTCACCTGTAACCGATTGAGACGGCAATGCTTATGTGCCCGGCAACCTACCTAACGGAGACTCAGTGGAGTGGTCCTTATTCGGGACAAACTGACCGGAATGGGTCCCTGAGAGCCAGTCCCAGTCTACTCCGGACTCTGCTGGAGGATTGTTCACCCAGCCACAGTAGTCCATCTCAAAGTCACAAAAACCTGTAAGGAATAACACACACACACACACACACACACACACACACAAACACACACACACACACACACACACACACACATCTGTCATCGTTCAGTCCGTTTGCTCTTTAACATTAGCAAACAGTTCTCTATCTGAAGTCCACAGTGGTCACTAACCTGGCGGTGGACAGGCACCATTCAGGACAGTGAGGTCATCAATGGCGATGTCTCTCCTGGGTCCATCCCCTACCACCGCCTCAAAAATCACCTGTCAATCAGAATGACAGGTTTTTTTCATACGAATGACGATAGACTAAATTTGTGGTTTGGATTTGAATTTACAAGAGGGAGCATGTTATTCCCACATAGCTCCAGCTCTTCATATGTATCTACAGTTCAGGAAGATGGTGCAAACCATCAACTGTCTCACAGGCTGACAACTCCTATTAACACATTGGGTCAGTATCCTCAACTTGATCCAAGAACTGTCAGGCATCTGGCCAACAAAATGTTGGTTAGAAGAACATCATTTAATTGGTTCATAATTGACATTATCTGGTAAGATACTGATTTATAATTTAAACGTGTTACACACGTGTTGTCAATGAGTGTCACATTGAAAGAGTGAGATATTTTCTTCATTTAGTTGAGGCGAAATGGTCAAAATGAATAAAATGTTACAGGTCTGAACTACAGCAAACTAAACTGCATACAGATACACAAACCCACCCTCACTTGCAGATTTGAGACTGTCAGTGAACCAAATCTAAATATAAAATATAATTTTTATTGACGTTTGCCATGGTGATATTTACATATTTGGCTGTCTCTGCTGTCAACAGACTCTAAAATGGAAATAATTATACATTATACATTACATTACATTACAATTATAAAATATTTAATGTTAACAGGCATTAAGAGAGACCTACAGCACTTAGCAGTTCATCTGTACCATGCGAACATCCAGATGGCCTGTGTATATCTACCTGATAGGGGGTGTCAGGACTGAAAACTGTCACTCTTCCATGCCTCCAGTGTTTCCCCTGATCTCCACTTCTGGTCCACAGCGGGACGGGGCTGCTGGGGCCCTTCTGGGGTGTCGGAAGGTAAATACCGAGTTCCCCCACTCCTCTCCCCTCCATGTAGTACCAGAACATCAAGCATTCCCCATCAGGAGGGGTGGGCTCCATCACTGCAGTCACCATACCTCCTCTGGACCCCACAGGGTGACTCCACAACCGGGCACTCAGGTAATAACCTAGAGATGAAGCAGAGTTAGGCACATGGTAATGTCATGTGTGTGTACGTTTGTTTGTGTGTGTATAATGAATGCGTAAGACGTTTTTTATAGTGTGGGATCACACAGAAGTGTCTGTGATGAGCGAGCATATGCGGATAAAATGTACTGTTATATTTAATAGAATACAAGTAAACATATAGTCCACCACGAATCATGCAGACACCCCTTGGATCAATCAGTAACAAAATCTGACTGGTGGTTATAGCAGTTATGGCCTTTCAAAATTAGAAATGTGGACCTTTATTTATAACGTCCCCATCAGGCCAATCAGTGTCTTTTGTTCAAACAACAGAAAACTCTAAAAACTTTATCGCTCTAAGTTCCAATAAAAAACAGTTGTGTCTAAGAAATTTTAGTTAAAAATGTTGATCGTTAATTACAGCACCCTGAATAGGCAAATAATTGGCTAGGAACACTAGGACACAGTGCAAAGATGCATCACCCATCCAAGTTTAATCTAAATCACACCAGCGGTGTCTGAGATATCACCGGAGATATTGTGTTTTACGGATGGACCCACTGACCCCACCCCCCTATTTCATTGCGTGGGGGGACACACATTCTGAGTTAACATCAATCTAACAATGTTAGCACAGGATTTACAAATGTCTATTATTACATTAAATGCAAAAATATAATTTGACAGCCATTTCATCAATTCTAACATGACTATTGAATGAATATTTAGATTAGCCATATATAAACAAGAATCCCCAGGATCTCTAGGAGTCTTGAACCTTGCTCGGTCCCCAGGGTGTGATCTGTGGCTGGGCCAGATGAGTTGGTTGGCTGTGTCCCTCTGGTCCGGCTCCAGCTGAAGTCTGCAGAAGGCTGGGGCTGCAGACCACAGAGGGAACCCTGGAAGGTGCACTCTCTCTCAGCGGGACAAGAGACATTCTCACTGCTGGACACCACTATGTCGTCAATGGATATGCTCCCTTGTTTACCACCCACCACCGCTTCCAGGATAAACTGGAAAACACACGAGGCAGCATAAGTTCCATAGTAGTATAGTAATCCTTCAAGAGTCGATTTGAAGCCTACAACGAGTCACGGAACCCATAGAACAATCCGTCAGGGTATTTTAAGATACTGTAGCGAAATGACAGTGGAAGGCAACGGGAAACAAAACAACATCTGTCAAAAGGGCATTCCAGTTGATCCATTATTCCATAGGCTGCAAAAGTCATATGAACTGATTGGAGAGACTTGCATTTGATAATAAGAACGGTGGTTTAGAGCTTAAAAACCCCTTGGATATCCTGCAAGGCAGTGCTTCTCAGTCCTAGTCCTCGGGACCCAGAGTACTGCAGTTTTTTTTTTTTATTGCATCCACCTTGCACCCCTGGTGTCAAATAGTCCCTGATTAGATGGCTAGAATGAAAACCAGCAGGGCTCTGGGTCCCGAGGACTCTTGTTATGATCCTGCCCTCAGCCCACAGCTGGGGAACGTACCTGTATCGGTGTGTCGCTGGTGAAGGTAAGATCGGCAAAGCGCCACTTGTTTCCCTGGGTGCCATTCCTCATCCACACAACTGTCTCAGTTTCACCCGCGTGCTTTGTGATGAATTTCAAAGAACCTGAAAATAAGTGAACATCAACAGAAGTGTCTAGTCCAGCCAAAGACGGCGATTTCAATATTTTAGATGTGTAGCTACGGACGATAAGGCACTTACCAATGCTGCTCCCATATATATGGTACCAGAAGCTGACACATATGACTTGACCTGCAGGTTGAGGGTAGCTGATGAGTCTGGCGGCTGATGAGGGATCCAGGTTGGTTTTGGTAGCTATAAACATGTAGTAACCTATGGGGGGGGGGGGAAAGCAAAGGGGCAGAAGGTCATCTAAATTATTCATCATAATACTGTTCAATCAAATACATGAAAACAAAGATAATTTTTTGGGCCACCGGAACATCTTTCCATCTCTCTTACAGCATCTAGGTGCTGCTGAGTTGTTGTTGTTGTTGTCGTCAATAGGATACTCACCATCACCAGTGGTGTGGTCATATCCCGGGCTACCATCACCAAAGCTCCCTTTACTCCTTTCCCACATAAGGCTGGCGGTGTAGTCATGGTACCATGAACAAGTGTCGTCTTCAAAATCACATGAGAGCTGGTCCGACCCTGCAGGGATATTTCCCTCGCAGCAGTTCTCAAAGCTGATATCATCCAGCATGACATCCCTGACTTCAAGGAATGGAGGTGCGAATGAAAACAACAGCTGTGGAGAGGAAAGTGTTTGATGCTATAGGATGTGTTGGAGATGAAAATTGTGATGAAAAATCAAGCTTGTCGAGATCTTTCATTACTTAAGTAACTTATTACAAGCTTACCTTGTAGCCTCCTGGCTGATTACCGATGAAGGCTGTGGCATTCTCCCAACCATTTGTCTTACTTTTAGAAATCTCCAGCAAGTTTTTCTCAGTTGTGCCTCTAACCACTTTCAGGTAAAACGATGATGATGATGCAGAGGACGTATTATCATAAATATGGTACCAGAAGCTGAAACATATCAACAGTCACATCACAAAAACAGGCAAATGCTAAAATGTGTTAGAAATCCTAGTCAAAAACGGCAATGCATTGTCAGCCAAGCGCTTAATTTTTCATTGTCATTTTTGAAGAGTACAAATCACATTGTCAAAACGGTGGATATCTGATTTCCGAACAAGCTCTTTCTTCATTGAAAAACACAAATAAACAAAATAAATTAGGAGATAGCTCATTTTGGTACCGGATCTGGCATCCCAGAGCTGCCAGGTTGTCAACAGAATACTCCAAAGTGGCCTTGGAGTTGAACCTAGCTGTTTGTTTTCCATCTATATGCATGACATGTCCTGTGAAAACAGACTCATATCAAACAGGAAGAAAGTAGACAGTAAGGACGCAATGATGAGATGAAGCTATCATCAAGGGCCAGATCCTGTAATCTGATATACGTTTATATAAAAGTACATTTAGAATGCTAATGTATCTGATAACAATGAATTAACATACAAATCGTGACACACATGGAACATGTCAAAGTGGTGATATTTACCCCAAGGGCTTCCTGTGGTGTGGTCTTGTCCAGGTATTGTGGTGATATTTGCCATCTCCAGTCTCCAGTGGAGGCTCCTACTGGTATCGTTCCAACCACAGGAGTGATGCTCAAAGTCGCATGACCCTTAACCAGAAAGAGGTACAACGGTAAAATGAAATTAAGCCAGAAAGTATTGGAACTAGGGAACTCACAGATTTTCTGATACGTATTGAAAAGTGTCTTAATGACTCCTTGTAGATTTTATTGGTGTTTAAAATACATGCGTATTCCATTTCAAATGCTATATTTTAAATGCATATTTTATAACGATCTGAACTCTTTTTTGGTGACATCAGGCTGAAAAATCTTGTACAGGTTTTGCAGAACAACCAACGCACCACAAAACTCTTCATCGGAGCCATCTTCACAGTCACTCTTGAAATCACAGATCACACCAGCAGGAACACATTCTCCGGATAAACACTGGAACTTCCCATCAAGACAAGATGACACAATGACCAGAAACGCTGTGAAGAGAGTTTTATGGCAAATTCACAAGAAGAAGACAAGTTATGAGGAAAATGTGTCCATATTTTTGAATGCCAACATGGCCCAGATCAAGTTTGTTGTCAAAATATTATTAACAACAATGACAACAACAATATTATTATTATCGTAAAAATATTTTTGTAGAGCGTCTTTAAAACAGAGCTGATAAGATAAGCAATATAAATGCAATAACTACATCAGTTGTAGAAGTGAACAGTAACAGAAGAGGCAAACACTAAAATAATGAAATAGGTCAAAACAAATCATATAAAAG
>OMOT01027644.1:0-15592 GCA_900312575.1 Acanthochaenus luetkenii | reverse complement strand
TCCGTGGACTTTGCACCAATCTGTGGGACTGACATTTAGCGGTGGTGGAATGTCCTTCAGAAAGTTGTCCATTTCTATTTCCGTGTCATTGGTGCGGGTGGAGTAGTGGTCGCCCAGGAGTAGCAGCATAGCATAGCAGCATAGCATTGCCAGGGCATCTCACAGGCTGAGGCGTGGCTTCCTGGACTGCAGCACCGGCCTGTGACCCCCCCTCCCCCCTCCGTTGTCGGTCACATGGTTCGCTTCGTCCGTGGTGGTCACATCCACTTCTGCTGCCAGGCAAATGGCAGTGCACATTGTTGTCTTTTTGCCCGCTTCATGGTCGAGTGAGTTTTCTTCTGTGTAAAGTTAACAACATGTTTCCTAATTGCAGTGCGCGCCCCTTGTATTTAACGTAATGATTGCATTTCACCAACAGCTCCCATTGACACAATTAAGAAGAGACCGCAAATAGTTCAATTTGATCACTACATTTGAAATGGTCATCGATCAAATTATTAACGGCAGTTAATCGATTAACGACTAATCATTAACACCCCTACTCCAAACATACTCATTGGAGTTGGTCACATGGGGAAACCCACCACTTTTTTGGCCAATAGAGTTTAGATGATGATATGATGATTTAGATTATATGAATATTTATGATTTAAGTTCATCGTATACATTATAGTGCGTGTCATGGTAATGTGTAATAAACAACAACAACAAACTAGTTGTTGTTTATATTTATGGTTGTTTGTCTTATGGTTTTGCTGAATAGTTGATATTTTATCCACATTTTAATAAACCATTACATCACTGGATATGAGTGATAACACTGTAATCCGACGCGAAGCATCCATTGTTTCCAGTTCCTGGTCATGTCTGTCAGCGAGAGGAAGGGGGTGTACGCTGTACATCTGTCTGTTCATCAGTCTATCCATCATTCTGTCTCCGTGTCTGTGGGAGAGCAAGCGTCTGTAATTCCAGCCACGAGTCTCTGTTTCCTCAGAACAGAGGGGGCTCATTACATTACCCAACGCTTCACGAGACAGGCCCAGCACGAGCTGGACACACACACACACACACAGGCAGACATACATAAAGATACCTAGATTGTAGATGCACACAATATACGCATAATCTCTCTGATTAACAGTAAAGATGGAGACAGCGGAGACGGACTTATAGACAGACTTGAAAACGGACAAGTAGACTCAGACACAAAGTGAGACAGACTTAAAGGTAGACAGACAGCACAGAAAAATTGTTTAAAGGCTCTGTTTCCTCTGGCCATGTTTTGCCCGGTAACCGAGACAAAATGTTAGCAACAGAAGTGCAATGAAGACACAACTTGTCAGGTAGCCTGGAGGGGGTGTGGGGGGGAAAAGAGAGGCTTGGTAGGCTGTCCCACCTGTCATTAATGATTCGGTGGCTGGCACACGCATACACGCGCGCACACACACACAGGCAAATCAGGTATGCACTCAACATACTGTAAGGACAAACAAAACAGAAAGCAACAACTCCTTTTTCTGTGAGGGATGCAGCATGCTGATATATACGCATTCACACCCACCCACATACATACACATACTATTAAGAGTATGAGAAGACGTACCCACAGCGGGGTGTGTCTTCTCACACACCAGAAGTGAGGTTGTGCAATCTATTAGAGTGGGGTCAATGCAGGTCAAACACTGACACACAGCTAGCAGACAAAGACTGCTGCTCAATATCTAATTAGAAGCAGAGAAGTGTGACAACAGCTCCTCTCTCTCTCCATCTGCTTCCATCGCTATCCATCTCCCTCTAACTGCTGTCTCTCTTTCCATGTGACCCATTCTATCTGTCTTCCACCCCCTCCATCCATCTCTGTCGCTACCTTTCACCAGATATAGCATTCGTCACCTCCCTACCTACCACTCCTTGGCTGGTGTGTGTGCGTGTGTGTGAGAGACAGAGAGAGAGTACAGTATGTGCCCATATTTATATTCCTGATTTGTGTGTGCATATGTTCAGAGGAGCAGGTGTGCTGTCGAGCTAACAATGCAATGTGTATCTGCAGGGTTAATTCATTCTTAGCCCAAATGGCAACTTTATACCTGTGTATGGACACTAGCCCACCTGCTGCCACTGTCTTCTTTCAGATTATGGTGCTTGATCGACACCTGCTTTGAGAGTAATTGTGTAACTTTCCATGTTTTCCAATGCCCTCATACCCTGGCCATTTGTATATATATATATATATACACACACACACACAAATATGGTGTCATCATTAATTCACTTAATCAAACTAATTAATGCGTGCAGATATTATACAAATGCACGTGCCCACACACCCACTCTCTCTCTATCTCCTCTCATATACACACACACAGCCAGGCGGGTCTGTCTCGGAGGGGATGAGCAGCAGTACTTTTCCGCTGCATCAGTCCCTGCTCTATGCAGCCATAGGCTCATCAGGCCTGCCTGGTCTTGCTGCAGCGAGGGTTTGCTCACCTGCTCTTTTGATGCTGAACTTTATGTGTGTGTGTGTGTGTGCGTGTGTGTATTTGCGCAGTCAAATCAAACACTTCCCTCCCGGTGACATTTGACTACCTGACAAATGACTGAATGGTTTCATTGTTTGTGGTCATTGTACAATCCACACTTAATCAGCGAGTTGTTATCAACATGTTCTCATATGAAGCCCCTTCTATGACTATGAACCAGAAAGACAGGTCTTTTTAACTGTAGACAAATTCCAGACATACAACCATGATTTCACAAGAGTTGTACTGAACAGCACTACAATAACACCTCAAGTGCGAAATGCAAGTTTATCTTATATGTCAGTCACATGTTTGTTCCACAGCGAGCGTGTATGTTTTGGTGTGTTAGGGCGTGTGAGTTTGTCAACCAAGATGTGTGGAGGACTTGAGAGCTCAATTCATACCTCCTCATTGGTGCCTTTGTAAATAGATTACTTTGGTTAGTACATTTTAACCACTGAGGACCTACGTTTTGTACTTTATCTCCATTCTCATTTATTTCGAGTGAACATACTTTTTTATATCATGTGAAAGGTCAGAACTTAATTCCCAAGGCAAGATGGGCTTTATGTTAGTTCAGTATCTGAATTATCAGTCAAATGCAAACAAAATTCCAGATATTTGGCACACCTGAAAATTGTTAACTGGTTTTACCACTAGAGGGTGCCTATTCAATGGTGTTTGCTTTGCTAGAGAGGAACGCACAGCCAATACCACCATTCTAAAGTCATCAATGAAATATTATCCTTTGGCCTCATTTTTTGACCTTTTTACACAACTAATACCGTAATACTAAATTAAGAACAGTTGTGTCGTTGATAATCAGTTGTATAGGTATTTTTCTGTCTGATCCGGGGAAGAATATATGGCTTACATGTCATTTTGAGTCTTCTACGGTGACTGTCTTCAATCCTGCCTTAATTTATCATACCTCCAACCCCTGCTCTAGGCCATAATTGTATATCTGACCACATTGATCTGCCACCAAGGGCAGATTCCTTGATGGCTAGGTTGTGTCAGTGAGGGGCGTGTCCACTGGGACCCATGCAGGCCTCCTGGGAGTCATTTTTGACTCACCATATCACCTCTGACCTCGGATCAGGGATGTTTGTATTGATGTGGCCCAGCGGTCAGGCTCCTCTACTTCCTTCAATAGGCTAGCGTTACAGTCATAAACCTAGAAAGAAAAGAATAGGCAGTGCTGGATAGTCTCAGGGTTATTAATAGGCCACACATGTCTAGTTGTACAATACAATACAATACAAGCCAATTTCTGAGGAGACAGTTATAGTAAAAATGCAGCTGGAACAGTGCACACAGTAAACCAGATAGAAGAGGAAATTTGGTGTGTGTGTTTATATACGTTATGAGACAACTTCATTTGTTTCATCTTCCCCACATCAAAGTCTCACGGATGTGTCCGGCCTAAAAGAGCATACTATAATCTAATCTGAATGTCTTTGATGACTCGGTAAACTCAGTTTGTCTGCTCTTTCTCTTAAGTCCTTTATGCTGGCAGTGAGATAGATGAAAAAGAGCTGGAAATTATTAGTTAAAACCCACAGGTTAAACCATTTGCACTTGATTATGTTTTGATGTCTCCATCAGTCTGTTTGTTGTGGACATCAGAGCGAGAATCACTTGATCATTGGAGATCAAATGAATATGGCAGAGCAGACCACAGGCGTAAGCTTTAATGGACTCTTAATGTAGACACTTGCTGTTCAGCAAATAAGAGGGACCAGGGTAATACATTTTCCTTTCACTTTGTCAATTATTCTTTTGGTATATGTATTTATTGGGATTTATATATTTATTCTACTGTCTGTCTCTTCAACTGATGATAGGTGACATTATTACTTTTTGATAAATTCAGGCTGCAAAAAGGCCACTTCAGAGGGAGACAACATTATTTACTGTCCAATGAAATAGACAACTCTCAAGGGTAATTCAATAAAGCCCTATGGCTTTTTTATATTGCAGTCTGTGATTGGTAAGGGCTATTAAAAAGCCAGGCAAGACAGCATTCCGGACAATTATGGCATGTGATACATTTTCTGAAACAAAGCACAGTTTGCAGTTAGCGTCATATACATATACTGTACAAGCCCAGTAAACAGTTAAGATCATACACAAAGCAATGCGCAGAGACGGAGTACTATCTCCCCAATCTAGTCCAAAGGCATGTATAAAACATGTGTGTGTGTCTGTAGTATGGG
The DNA here is from genome assembly GCA_900312575.1 of Acanthochaenus luetkenii. NCBI lineage: Eukaryota > Metazoa > Chordata > Actinopteri > Beryciformes > Stephanoberycidae > Acanthochaenus > Acanthochaenus luetkenii. The sequence continues at coordinate 10,854 of OMOT01027644.1, read as the reverse complement.
CGGTCAGACAGTTACCGCGTTGCCACCACACAGGACAAGGATAAGCGCTCCCCCAAGAAGAAGAAGCTGACGAAGGATGGCAAGGATATGGATGACCTGAAGAAGGAAGTGCCCATTGTAAGTAAAGCCTACACTTACCTTTTACTTCTTGTGAAGCTGAATGTTGGCGACAAGCATGGTTGAGGCCAATTCACTTTTGATCCAATCAGTTGAAAATTGATTAAATTGATGATAGAACATTCGTTGGCCATAATGTCTTTACATTTTGGATGTGAGAATATTATCAGAGCAAACTATTTTCAACTTTTGAAGAACATCCTCTTGCAGGATATAGTAATTGAAAGTGAGTTGATCCCAACCCTGTTGGAGAGAGGGAGATCATCTCCATACAGGCCAAAATAATACTTTTTTGGTGGTAAGAGGGGAGACTTGTAATCGGGAGGTCGTCAGTTCAATCCCACATCCCTACGCAAGACACAGAACACCAGGGACGCCATACCTGGCTGTCCTGATGCTCTTGTTGCTCAGGTGAAATGCATGCATGTCGTAAACTCTTATTACATTGTTACATAATTTTGTTATTGATTTTCTTTATTTCTTTAAAGCTAAAAGGATTACACCCATGATCAATACATACTAGCATGTTGTTTTAATCTGGACAACTTTTTACACATCGTTGTATTTCCTTGTATGCAAACATTGACGGCAAGTACTAAACTATACAGAATACTGATCATCTCTCTCGCTATCTTTTTCAGACGGAACACAAGATGTCTATAGAGGAAGTAAGCAGGAAATTCCAGACCGATGTTGTCCAGGTGAGTTTTTATTACCTGATCATGTTAATTTCTCTCACCATTTCCATATGGCTTAAGAAGGCTGTCTTTCCAGTAAGAGGCCACTAGTTGGTATTAGGGTACTTCTGTTGGATAGTACTATTGGCCCATCCAGCCCAACACTGCTCTGGACTTGAAAGTCGTTTAATTTTGGTTTGCTACAAACGTATATTTTTATGACCATTCTCTCTGATAATGACGCAACATTCGATCTCCTCTCTCCCCCTCTAGGGACTGACCAATGCCAAGGCAGCAGAGTATCTGATCAGGGATGGTCCCAATGCTCTCACTCCTCCTCCCACCACCCCGGAGTGGGTCAAGTTCTGTCGCCAGCTGTTTGGTGGATTCTCCGTCCTGCTGTGGATCGGCGCCATCCTCTGCTTCCTGGCTTACGCCATCCAGGCGGCCACCGAGGACAACCCTGCAGGAGACAATGTGAGCGCCACACGCACACAAACACACACACACGCACAGCTGGCCCATCTACATCTCATTAACACATCAGTCACACTTCTCTCTGTTATGCAAACCTCAATATTATGTCGGCAAGGCAATCTTTTCACACACACACTGCCACCCCACAGCCCACCCTTTCACGTGTTTGACTACTTCTCTCGCTCTCTCTCTCTGTCTCCCCCCAACACAGTTGTACCTAGGTATTGTGCTCACAGCTGTCGTCGTCATCACCGGTTGCTTCTCATACTTCCAGGAGGCCAAGAGCTCCAAAATCATGGAGTCTTTCAAGAACATGGTGCCCCAGGTAAACATGTGTGTTCACACAAGAAACTGAAGAAACAGTTTCCCTTATTTGCCCAACTTCAACCAACCCAGGGAGCCTGTGCATCGACCTGTTATGCTTTGTTTTTTTAATTTTATGTTGTATCTGTAGAGCTTATTTTATTTAGCTCAATAACCAATCATAGTTGGAAAAGGAAACCTACTGTCCTATAGCCTTGAAAGTGAATATTTTTGAAAAGGTTTAGCAATTATACCTCTATCTGCTTTGTGCAATAAGTGGCAGAACCAGCAATTAGATCCTGTAAAATACCTAGTCAATATTACTAATGCATAGCCTAATACTTTATTTTTAAATGTCCAATGCATTCAGATTTGATGTATTCCTTGCTCATGTTGTCAGACATATGAGCAGAATGTTCTTCCACATAAGGGGTTGGAAAAGTTTCACCCCTGCCTCCTCTAACCCCCCCATATCCTGATGGACCCTCTTCCTCTAAGTAGAGCCCAATATGTATGTATCTATGTGTGTGTGTGTGCAGGGTCCAAAATTAACAAGTGCCAAATGCGGGGAAATTTTGGGTTTGGCGAATAAATGTATTGGGGTCACCCGCCAGCAGGCCAGTAAATAATGATGAGAAAACATGAAGAAAACTGTCACGGAGGTCTGCGTTTTTCTGAGAGGTGGTTTTGTATTTGAAGTGACTGCTAACTCGACGTCACCATCTGCCCGGTGGTCTGGCGGCATATTTTGAACCCTCCGATCCACAATGGGCCAGCTGATTAAACTGTTCAATGCCCTGTAGCCGTCTAGGCTATTGTTACCTGCTCTGAACCGTAGGGACAGCCTCTGGTCATTAACATATACGGTTTGGCTCGTAACTGGGTAACATCTAACTTTGACTATTATCCGGTTCTTTTCTGGATATCAGGAGTCAAAAGACGTTTCTCTCTTGGGGCAGGACATTTATTACCTCCGTGTAAAGAACACAAAGTCCACCAATAATATAAAGAAAGTGTAAAGCATGGTACATTTCACTAGGCTGGCTGTCTTCACCGCTCCACTGACCGCTAAACACGTGTCCGCATGTATACGGACATGAAAAACAAGTCTGCCGTAACTACCCAGAATGCAACACTCTTAAAGCAACAGCCACAATTTCTCTAGCTGCTTTTTATTTTTATGTTTTAATATGCAGTACAAAAAAAGCATTATTTTTTAATAGTATTTTTCCACTGATTGAAAAGAAAGTTGTTATTTATTTGAAAAGAGGTAGCTGTTTATATTAAGTGACTCATTTGTTACAAAACTGTTTAAATAAAAGAGTTATAGAGTCACCCGATTTTATTTATTTTAGATTGGGAGAAAAAGGGGATAATATATATACAGCATATATTTGTAATCAGAAATTGAGATGCATTGATAACCGTTTTGTAGTCGAATCGTAGCTCTGAATCGTTATCAAATCATGAGGTGACTGAAGATTCCCACCCCTAGTGACAACCCAGTGCTGCTGTTTAGTTGTGGCACGCTGATGACATAAAAAGTTTGAGATCTAATTTGAAGGATCATATTGAGCAGGGTTTTGACATGTCTGGTGATGAGGTGTGAACCGTATGAATTGATAGCTGCAACATTTTGAGTCAGTTTTTGAGAAGAAAATGTCCAAATTCTGATTCCAGCTTCTCAAATTTGATTATTTCCTGTGCAATGTAAGTGATGCTAAAGATGCATACAAAAACATTAAGGTAATTATTTTTTGTAAAATAATGTATGATGCTGTTCTTGGGCCGGTACAAAATAAAAAATAATAATAATAAAAAAAGCCGAGCCAAAAAGTAAATTTTTGACCCAGTGTGTGTGTATTTCTTACCATCCCTGCTATGTCCCTGCAGCAAGCGTTGGTGATCCGTGAGGGTGAGAAGGTCCAGATCAATGCTGAGGAGGTGGTTGCTGGAGACCTGATAGAGGTGAAGGGAGGAGACAGGATCCCTGCCGACATTAGGGTGGTTTCTGCTCATGGTTGCAAGGTACATACACACAGACACACACACACACACACACGCACACATAAATTCTTGCTTACGCCTTGATTCTCATGCATAACTACATGTTTTATTTTTTTCCCTTTTCCCCAATAGGTGGATAACTCCTCCTTAACAGGCGAATCAGAACCTCAGAACAGGTCACCTGACTGTACCCATGACAACCCCCTGGAGACCCGTAACGTTGCTTTCTTCTCCACCAACTGTGTTGAAGGTATAGTAACCATGGCAATAGAATTAGATGCTATTATTAACTAATGTGCCTGCGTATAGAATACCTGTGGTTGGATTTAAGGCTACCAATGTGAGGCAATTAATAAATTACACACACATATACTTTGCTCCTAGACTAAAATGAAATCTTCAAATGGTGGTTTTAACTCAGAAAATGCCATCATAGATTCTATAATAAAAATTCAGAAGAGATATTGATGATCGATGCTAAGCAGTATCAATGTAAAAAAAAATTACATGTTGGTAGGGGCACTGCAAATGCTATTTGACAACATTATATTCTCCCTACCTCCCAACCCAGGCACAGCGCGTGGCATTGTGATCTGCACCGGAGACCGCACCGTGATGGGCCGTATTGCTACTCTGACCTCTGGCCTGGAGACCGGCAAGACCCCCATTGCCAAGGAGATCGAGCACTTCATCCACATCATCACAGGTGTGGCTGTCTTCCTGGGCGTGACCTTTTTCATCCTGGCCATCATCCTGGGCTACAGCTGGCTGGAGGCTGTCATCTTCCTCATCGGCATCATTGTGGCTAACGTGCCTGAGGGGCTGCTGGCTACTGTCACTGTAAGTGGACCAATTAATAGGTACTTCTGTGGCCCTTTCCACTTGTTATGGCATAGCAGTTAGCTACCAATGTCTTGTATTAAACCATGGTGACGTTGCAGTTCGTTTGCTGTTGATCAATATCTTTCTCACAAAATAACCCTTTCTCCATTTTATGTAATACTTCTTATTTAACCATACCATAAGGATCTGTGTCTGTTTCATTCAGCATCAAGAAACGGATCAAATCAACTATCCCTCCTTCCACTCTAGCCATAGTTGACACATAAAGTAAAATAATCACAAGGATCCTCAACATGGTTTAACATGTTGAATGTATTTTCCTCCAGGTGTGTCTGACCCTGACCGCCAAGCGTATGGCAAAGAAGAACTGCCTGGTGAAGAACCTGGAAGCTGTAGAAACCCTGGGCTCCACCTCCACCATCTGCTCCGACAAGACAGGCACCCTGACCCAGAACAGGATGACCGTGGCCCACATGTGGTTCGACAACCAGATCCACGAGGCCGACACCACTGAGGACCAGTCTGGTTAGTGGAGAGAGGGTCAAAGGGGTCTGGGGATGCAGACACCATTGCTGTTCAACATATGCACACACTGTAAAAGTCATAAACAATTGAAATGTTTATGGCTCACGTTCTCCACTTTTCTGTTCCTTCTCCAGGTGCTTCCTTTGACAAGAGCTCAGTGACATGGGTGGCTCTGGCTCGGATCGCTGCTCTGTGTAACCGCGCCCAATTCAAAGCAGGCCAAGACGCCTTGCCCATCCTGAAGCGTGATGTGGCTGGCGATGCCTCAGAGTCTGCCCTGCTGAAGTGTATCGAGCTGTGCTGTGGCGCTGTCAGGGCGATGAGGGACAGGAATAAGAAGGCGGCTGAGATCCCCTTCAACTCCACCAACAAGTACCAGGTATGTAACACTGTCTACCCAGGGTGGATTGTTGCTTTGCACACAAGATGCACTCCCAACTATGATTTAAACACACCACAACACAGGTATGACACTGACCCACATATGCTCAAACTCTCACTCTATTCACAAAACTATTCACAGCCCATTCAGCATATACAATGCTTTTCCACAATACCAACAATACTAACAATACCAACAACACCAATACACATTACACAAATATATGAGAGGGTATCACTCTAACTTTCTTCCCCTTCTCCACCCCTAGCTCTCAATACATGAGACAGAAGACCCCAATGACAACCGCTACCTGCTAGTGATGAAGGGAGCCCCGGAGAGGATCCTGGACCGTTGCTCCACCATCCTGCTGCAGGGCAAGGAACAGCCTATGGATGAGGAGCTGAAAGAATCCTTCCAGAGTGCCTACATGGAGCTGGGAGGACTGGGAGAGAGAGTACTAGGTGAGGATAAACGGATGGGCGAATGGAGGGATGGAGAGGATTAGGAAAAAGGGAAGTGGGGATGGTCAGGGAGATAGAGGGAGAGAAGATGCCAGTGTTAGAACCCATGACCTGATGTTGGAGGGTGCGAAATTGAGATTTTAGTTTCATCCATCCATCCATCCATCTTCAACCGCTTATCCAAAGTGGGGTCGCAGAGGTAGCAGCTCCAGCAGGGGGCCCCAAACTTCCCTTTCCCTGGCCACATGAACCAGCTCTGACTGGGGGATCCCAAGGCGTTCCCAGGCCAGCGTGGAGATATAATCCCTCCACCTAGTCCCCGGTCTGCCCCGTGGTCTCCTCCCAGCTGGAGGAGCCTGGAAAACCTCCCTAGGGAGGCGATCAGGTGGCATCCTTACAAGATGCCCGAACCACCTCAACTGGCTCCTTTCACAACATACAACTTATAAACAATACATTCCCAGAAATGTACCAAATTTTTATTTCCCTGTATTTATATTTGAAAATTCCATTTACAATACCATCAGATTTTTTAACAATGCCCTCCAACCCCTCCATCATCTAAAACCTTCAATTTCACCGCTTTCAAAATGACCCCAGTGCCAACTGGTATGGTGGTAATTTTTTGGGTGTTCACCCCCAAAAACCCATGGTTGCAGTCGAGGTAGCTAGAATTCATAACATTTGAAGAATCAAACATTTGTGACAGCTAGACATGAGCAAAGCATGTTTGAACGTTTTGAACAAATCCGTTAGTCCCTCCATGTGTTAAATCCCGCCCCAACACCGGAAATCCGTCGAATTACGGCAGCAAGGCACGATTTAAATGCTGTTTCCTTGTGAAGTAGAGGTAGGGATAGACGATAGGGGTTAATTCTGAGATATGCACCAAATATTCTGATATCCACCTCATACGCTTACAAAACAACTGAGGCTGCTTTTGGGGGTTGAATGAACACAGTGAGTCATAGCTCTTCTCTCCCTCCAGGTTTCTGCCACGTGATGATGCCAGAGGACCAGTACCCCAAGGGTTTTGCCTTTGACACCGATGATGTCAACTTCCAGACAGACAACCTTTGCTTCGTAGGCCTCATATCCATGATCGACCCTCCCCGTGCTGCTGTGCCTGACGCTGTTGGCAAATGCCGATCCGCTGGTATCAAGGTGAGCTATTTCATCTATACATTTGATCAGTATATTCATTCAAGTGTTTGATCATAAAGGTTCCATTCCAAAGACAAATCATTTCAATCCGGTACGTTTTTGGATAAGGAAGTGCTGAAAAGTAATCTTTGTTGCTCTTGTTGTTATAGGTAATTATGGTTACTGGAGATCACCCAATCACAGCCAAGGCCATTGCCAAGGGGGTGGGCATAATCTCAGAGGGCAATGAGACAGTGGAGGACATTGCTGCCCGTCTCAACATCCCAGTCAGCCAGGTCAACCCCAGGTAAGGGACGCGCACACACATGCACCCACACACATGCACACTTAGACTGACCACAGTTATACAAAAGACTGATTTACGAGGTCCTCCTTGTTATAGAATGTATTTCATTATGTCTGTACTTTCAATATGTCTGTCCAGGGATGCCAAGGCCTGTGTGATCCATGGTTCAGACCTGAAGGATCTGTCTCAGGATCAGATGGACGACATCCTGAGGAACCACACAGAGATTGTCTTTGCCAGGACCTCCCCACAACAGAAGCTCATCATCGTAGAGGGTTGCCAGAGACAGGTTGGAACACTTTGTGAATGCTTTTTATATAAAATGTATTATGGATGCATACATTTTTGTTACGAGTGGCACAAATGGGAATCAAACCTTTAATCTGTGCATTGTTGGCACCATGCTCTACTCATTGAGCTTTACAACATCTATGCATCAAATCCATATGTGTATGTACTATATGAGGATCAGTTTTCTACCACCTACCACCACTCATGAGAAGAATTGACTTCTCATTTAATTATTGTGTGGTGAAATGAATGGTAACACTATTGATCTCTGGTTTTGGCATTGACTGTTACAATAAGCATGTCTCTCTTGAAAACAAGATAACCTGGGTAAATGAGGGATACATGAATTTATAAATGTGACTGTCACTTTCTAAGTGTTCATACCATGCCTCACCACTGATATGAGCCACTGCCTCATCCTTCTTTCCTCTCTCCCAGGGTGCCATCGTGGCTGTGACAGGTGACGGTGTGAACGACTCTCCTGCCCTGAAAAAGGCAGACATTGGTGTTGCCATGGGAATCTCAGGCTCTGATGTGTCCAAACAGGCCGCAGACATGATCTTGCTGGATGACAACTTTGCTTCTATCGTCACTGGAGTGGAAGAGGGTGAGAAGAGGCAAAGAATAGAACAGGGAGACCAATTAAAGCAATAAAGAGATTACGATACGGAGAATAGGGCACAATAAAGGGCGAAAAGGTGGATAGGAAATTAGAAATCAAATAAAACTGAGATGTGTTTAGCGGTGTGGAAAGCAAAGGACTCCAAGCAGAAGATAATCTTTTTCTGTAGATAAACTAAAAGTAATATTTTGAGACAGTAGCAAAGCTTAGATGGGCAATAAAGTAGAGGTTCTAGCGGACATGATCTTAGGCCAGCAAGAGGGTACAGTACATGCGATGGTCCAAACCACATCACCATTTCTGGCCACCGGGGGTACACAATTATACCTATTTGGACAATATACAGAGGATATTGCCAGGAAAGATGAGAGAGAATGGCATGCTACTCAAAATCATAACATTGCAAATGCATGGCAAGTGCATTTGTCCACAGAGGCATGGACCTCCCTGAGTAAAGGGATCTTAATGCAGAAAATGTGATCAGAGAATTTAAATGGAACTGGTCCCAACATTTTTCCAACTGTTGAATAGAACTTAGCCTGTGGCGTGACCTATCCTTTTTTCTCCCTGCAGGCCGTCTGATCTTCGACAACCTGAAGAAGTCTATTGCCTATACCCTGACCAGCAACATCCCAGAGATCACCCCCTTCCTGTTCTTCATCATCATCAACATTCCCCTGCCCCTAGGAACCATCACCATTCTCTGTATTGACCTGGGAACTGACATGGTGAGGGTTGATCAAACACTCAGGGTCTGGTATGATGTACACGCATAGCTGTACGCTCATACAAGACATCACTGAATTCAGCTCATGATGATATGGCACATCATACAATATTAGAATGTTGTCTGTTTAATATTAAAATTTCGCCCTCTTCCCTTAGGTGCCTGCCATCTCCCTGGCCTATGAGGCAGCTGAGAGCGACATTATGAAGCGTCAGCCCAGGAACCCAGCCAGGGACAAGCTGGTGAATGAGAGGCTTATCAGTATTGCCTATGGACAAATTGGTAGGTGAACTAAAGATAAGGACAACTGATACAGGCTGTGAATGGTCTTTCCTCTGGATCAAAGTTAGATCTGAGTTGCATGAAAGCTATTTTGTGTTAAAATCTACTTAATCCCACATTATCACTTACAATGAAAACACCGCCGGATGATCTTTGGAATTTGGTGCAATGTTTGGTGCAGCGAAAACAGGATTAGGCGGTTGGAAAACTTCAAAATCTGTAACTTAAGCTCTGTCTGTGTGTTTGTCCTTAGGTATGATCCAGGCTCTGGGAGGCTTCTTCGCCTACTTTGTGATCCTGGCTGAGAACGGTTTCCTGCCCTCTATACTAGTAGGCATCAGGCTTGAATGGGACGACCGCTCTGCCAACGACCTGGAAGACAGCTATGGGCAGCAATGGGTATGTGTGTGTGTGTGTGTGTGTGTGTGTGTGTGTATATGTGTATGTGGAGGCGTACAGGTGTGCATTGGTTTTGCACTGTGTCACCTTCTCTCACTCCCACCTCTCCTCTCCTGCCCACAGACATACGAGCAGAGGAAGATTGTGGAGTTCACATGCCACACAGCCTTCTTCGTCAGTATTGTGGTTGTGCAATGGGCTGATGTCATCGTCTGCAAGACCAGGCGTAACTCTGTCTTCCAGCAGGGCATGAAGTTAGTCAAACAACTAGAGTGTATACTAATATACTTGTGTACTTCTATAAAGTGACCTCTTGCTTTCTGGGTTTCCCAAACCAATCTTGGTGCCGGTGTATCTAGTCTTGGTATCCAGACCTGGAAGATAGTGTATCTCTAGTTCTGTGTCTGTGTATCCCCTGTTTAATGTTTGTTTCTCAACTCAGGAACAAAATCTTGATCTTTGGCCTGTTTGAAGAGACAGCCCTGGCTGCCTTCCTGTCCTACTGCCCAGGCATGGATGTGGCACTCAGGATGTACCCCCTAAAGTGAGTCCTATTACCACACACGTTTCCTTCCTCATGGATACATATGCAGTCGCTCCCGTATAAAAACACATCATTATCTGTTCACTTGGTTGTGTTTAATCTTTGACTCTCCTCTTGCCCCTAGGCCAAGCTGGTGGTTTTGTGCATTCCCCTATAGTTTTCTCATCTTTGTTTATGATGAAGTTCGAAAACTTCTCATCCGCCGGAACCCTGGAGGTGTGTATCATTTTCTCTCAGCCATGCAGCACTTCAGCAAAACTGTCTTTAACTAGTTTCAACCAAATGGAAAGTCTTGGAAAAGTATGACTCGAAAACATCATTGAATGAATGACTAACTTTCTCTCTGTCTTTTGTTCTCTCACCTCCCCCGTAGGTTGGGTGGAAAGGGAGACATACTATTGATCGATGGAGAGCATCTTTACTCAAACCCCCTCCACTTGTTTCTCCCCCGTCACTCCATCCCTGGCAAGATGCACCGCAAGATGCCCCGCCCCCTTAAAGACAACAACCGCTTTGAAGCAATTTTCATCACAAATTGCCCCAAAGTTTAAAAACAGCAAAAAGCACCTTCACAACTTTCTACATTGACCCCGTCCTCCCCATCTCCTATGATACTCTTTGCATGTGTTCTCTCACTGCTGTGTACATAAACCAATATATCTACCAAACGGCAGCTGCATATTGTGTATGTAGATTTGAATGAGCTAAGATGCAACGGAAGTGTCTACGCTCTGCAAAAAAAGGGCC
>OMOT01027641.1:1201-12433 GCA_900312575.1 Acanthochaenus luetkenii | reverse complement strand
TTGGGGAGGGATGCAGTCGGCATGGGAAGAAAGGGCTATGAGCCGTGGGGTTGTTCTCTGACTGTTTCCATGTCAATATTTGCCGGAACGATCGACATGCATCATAATCGGCTCCCTCTGTCAAACCAGGGCTAAGGGCCCATCTCCATCAGGTGACAGAGACCGGTCAGGTGACACATTCCCTCCCAGCCAACCACGTGGGAAAGAGCTGGCTGGAATAAGACAGGCATGTTCCCACAAGTCTGTGTCAGATCTCTGTTGATTTAATCATCAACAGAAAGCCACTCTCTTCGTAAGGTCACCTGCTGTGCTGCAATAGCCTACTTTCCTAACCTTGCTAGGCAACAGGGAGAAACTGCCATTAACTAGCAACAGTGTTTATTGTTCTCTCGCTGTAATAGTATGGGATGTTGAATTATGTGCACTGCAATGGATATCTTAGTCGTATGACATTTTTAGTATTTGTGTGGCATCATAATTTCAATCCATATACTGCGTGGTAAATTGCAGTTATAGGTAAGAAAGTTGCGTTTGAAATGAAAACTTTTGTCATTTGTAAAGTTATTGCTCGCGTGATTGAAATAAAGTTGGTTTCACTCGGCTGTAATTGGTTTCTTCCCCGCTGAAAACAACAAACCGGTTCATGTCGAATACCAAACCCCGCACCCCCGTGCTTCTGTCTCATTGAGCACAACATAAAGAACGCACCTCAAGCGTGTCCCATGAAAAACCCGGAGAAAATGCATACATGCAGTGGTGGGATTTCAACCCCTGCAAAGTCAAGTGCTCAATTTTCTCCCCGTTCTCTGGCGATACCAAAGAAGCTCAATCATACTGGGACAGTAATACGAATCAAGGACAGCTCACTCACTCTCAATTGCAGCTTGGTCTAACTGGGACCACGGGCAAAGCAGGAGACTGGGTTCTCAATTCAAATTGGAGCGCGAGTAGGCCAGCCGGACTCTCCAGCACGTCTCGAGGCTGATAGATTACCTACTGCAGTAAGGACAAAGGGAATGAAGATGACTACTCTGCCAAAGCTGGCTACAGATGAGACATGCACGGCTGAATGACTATGGTACACCTCACCCATTTGTCTATGTGTTCAAGCTTTGCACTACATATGACAAAGGAGGCCATACACATATATTGACATATGAGTAACCTTTAGGTCTCGATGTATCGTGTTCCAACTTTCATTTTGAGTTTAATTTTGAGGATGTTTGTACATCCATGCATGCATACCGGTATTTATTATGCTAAATATGCCATGGTAACATACAACCAAAATCATGTTGGTCAACATTATTTCAATTAGTAACTACTAATAACTACTAATACTACTGTAAATGAATATATATCTGTATAGTTCTAAAAAATAAATTGTTTTGGATGCATTTTGTTTGACATTGGAGGCCTTATTCATATAATTCTGTGTGCCAGCAATTTTTTTTCTTTCTTGCACAGTACATGATGTGCCATTCTCAGAGATTAACCTAGATGTTCTTGAGGCCAGGTTCACTTGTATCTGAGCCACAGTCGTATATTACAATGCAGCTGAGGTGGCAGTGGCAGTAACTCATTCTCTTCTATTCTATTCTGCCTCTGCATATTCCACAAAGCCCCCGCTGCTCTGCACTTAGAAGGTCACCTCTTTCATCAGCTATTCTATTTGCATTCCAAATCGTACGTACATGAAAAATGTGCCACTGAGTTTTCGCGGCGGCCCGTTCGAAGGCAGATTAGATCGAATTTGCCATACGAACCTTATGCACGCTAACCTTTGCAGATGGCCCCACTATTGTGGAGAAATGGATTGCCTAATAAACCATATCATCCGACATATTTGCCGCTTGGCTGACCAAATAGAGGCTGTGTTTTTTGAGCAAATTCCCTTTGTCAAATTTGTCAGTGTTCATGCAGTCGTTTTAGGTTTGGGTCACAGAGGGGAAGGAGGCAAGATCCTTAGTGTATCGGGTTAAAGTACCGGCCAATTTGGACCGTTTCTGAAGATGAGGCCATTTTTCCACCAGATTTATTTCATCAGATGAAAATACGTCATATACTTTCTGTTTGTTTGCTGTATGCCTCCTGTTCTGTTCCCCCTCACTCACAAACTACATACTGGATAGTTTAACAATGATGGACAATTGTCAGGCTATCACTAATGATACCATACTTGTTCCATCTGTTTAATTGAGCTGACTTGACTCATGAATATTGCATTATGGATAACATTAAGTTAGCACCTGCCCTGTTGATTGCAACACCTCCTGCCTTTTCTGTTGTGTTAAAATGCATCTGTTCTGGTTATATTTTGCTATTAGGGAGAACATGCTACACCTGTTTTGTGTTGATGAATGTTCAGACTTAACACTGCCATTAAAAGCTGCACGAAGCGAACGTTTCTTTATGTTCGGCCACTAATCTGAGATCCAACTTTGTCATTCATCATTGAATTCACAACGTAATTTCACTTATCTATAATTATCATTGGGCTAGACCGCGCTGAGGGAAACAATGCTACTTCTAAACCTTACAAGGTTTTCTACCAGAAATCTAATTTCACAGCGGAGCCCTAATTCATTGCTCCCAGAAAAACCTCTTTCATCAAACTTTGCATATGAGCAGCCAAGTGATGCACAGGCTCTTAACGGCATGCTTTGCCTCCTTCGGTGAGTTGGCCAACCAATCCATCTTCCTGAGTGTGCTCAGAGCCGAGGAGTGGGCAACCGATGCTCCCGTCACTGGGCTCCTGCGGGAGATGGATTGGGGCTCCATCGCCCACCTCCAGTCCGGTACCAGCCCAGTGGCACAATCTGGACCTCAGTGCTGAGAGGCACGTGGTGGGCCTGGTGGGGCTCTATGAGGGGGCTATGAGATGCAGTATGGAGGGTGCTGTGTCTCAGTCACTCATGTAGAATCCAGATCTTCTGCTCCACAGGAGATGGAGCTGGACCTCCTGTTTGTGTTCCACGGAACAGAGTGAGGGTGTCCAAGTCATTGCCTGCCTGTGCAGATTCTAATGCGGGCATTTTATCTATGACAAAATGTCACGCAATAATGTGACCATCAGCAAAAGAAAAGAAAACGTACGTTGACTTGCAGACATTACAATCTGTGTGACCTCCATCTTAAGTTATGTCCTTCATTAGCTTCGCATTAGTCACTGAACTGTCTGATGGGACAACAAATACAATGAATGGGAGTCCTGATTCCTCATAATCTAATGCATCTTTTAAAATGTACATCCACCCTTACAATAGCCTGTCCTTCAGTTGGAGGAGGAGTTTGTCTCATTCCTTTGTGCCGTTCATCATGACTGGCTTTAAAACTGAAGTGAAAGCTTCTTTTATTAATCACAAAGCGCTCAAGTCAAGGCTACGCACTCCGTCGCTTGCATCCAATTTACAGCAGCGATAATTCATGCTATGCTAAACATTTCTTGTAAAATGTCACTTTGTGTTTGTAATTAATTTCTAAATTAATAAGCAAAATCTTTGAGTTATGGCATCAAACCATTGAAAACTTTGGTAGCTAAACAATGAATCTTGGTGCCACCTGGAACGATCGAGACGATAATTAGAATATGATTCTAATAAGTTATACGTTTCACAGTAAAGTAACGCAACAAATGCAGGAGGCATATGACAGATCCTCGCTCCCACTCTTTAACATCTGAGCATTACCTACCAGAGGCTATAGCAAATAAAACAAGCCTTCATCTCCTCTCCTTCATATCAGCGCTGTCAGTCACACCGGGTGGCCTGGTCCATTGGATTGCAGTCCATGCCTCCAAGTAGAGAGCCGTGTGTTAAGTTACCTCCTATAAGGGGTATCGTGTGTCCCTCATCTGATGCTAGTTATGGGCCCTTGATCAAAAGGAGACTGAAGAGTGGGCGGTCAAAATGAGAGGAAGACGTGGACCATTTCTGTGACCATGGCGCTGGGGCAAGAGGGCAAATACACCTGTCACACACTGAACAAGGGCATACATCTCTAATGATAAATCAGATCTATTCCATTAACTCCAAACTTTACTATTGAGCTTTAGATAGAACAATCAGTCAATCCTGCTTGGGGTGGAGTGTAGGGGGGATGTTGATTAAAGGAGCTATTATAATGTCATCTTGTAAAGCCTTTTCATTTAGGCTTTTTCCTTTGGTACAAGTGGCCCATCTCCGTTCCTTCAGTGCCATTGATGGCAACATCCATAACCTTTCCTCTGATATTTCATTCCCATACGGGTGCCATGAACCTAAGATGTAATCGATACACAGACACACAGGCCTACTGTGTTATTACAAGGGGGACAATGTCTGCTCAGCTTCCCGTGCCGTTACACAGTTCAGGCTTCCAATTAACCTGAGCGGATCCCCATGCCAATCACGCGGGGCTTCTATCGACAAGCCGCACGAAAAGAATAATGTTGTTAGGATGATGTAGTTCACTGTAGGGGGGCCGACTCTCCCCCTCCCAGTGCTGACAGCGATGAGTGTTGTAGTCATTTATCACCTCCTCTCTGGTCACCGAGGGGCCAAACAGGGCCGCACGCTTCTCACACCCTCCCCTTTGCTTCACCGGGCCGCACTCTGAATGCGTCTGATTACAATATAAAGCCAAGAGATGAATCTGAACAGCCCTGTGTGTTTCCAGCGTTCATACTCAATTGAACATTCTTTTCCAAATTCTTGCGTCGACGCTGCAAACAAAGAGTTCACTTATGGTTCTGAGTTTTGTAAGTTGGGGTGTTGCGGGGCTATAGGCGGGGGTCAGTGGCAGAGACAGGCGATTCTGGCAGGAGATGGAAGAGGCCACTGTAGAAGTGAGTCATGAATGGATGAGTCTACATACAGAGCTGATTACAGGATCATGTTGTCCCTGTTAACACCTGTATATCTCTCTCCATATTCTCCATCCTATTTTCTGCCCATTAACTTAAGCTTTATTGTACAATAAACACAATTTTCACGTATTCACGTTCAAGTATTCAGACCCTCTCCCATATCTCAACTGGTTGCAAAGACAGTTCAATGTAAATAAGGTATTTTCATGGTATATTAGACAAAGGAAGTACAAAAACAACTGTGGTACGATCACAACATAATCCTGAAGTTGTGATCATACTTGTTTATTCAACAGTGACATTTGTTTTTTTTAATGAACGCTGTCTCAAAACAAATGCGCTATAACTGTTGGACTGAGACAGGAGATCAATCCATTTATTTTCCCCCATGTCTACCGAGAGACAACATACAAATTGAGACTGTATATAAGTTACAATAGCAGCCAAGTGTGGCCTACTAGGATTTCAGGAGTGATTGAGAGTGTGTTTTAACGCTCAGGGCCAAACTCTAAAAGCATTGTTACATTGACAAGGCCGACGCAGAGAAAGAATGCCTCTCTACAATTACTCCCCCTTTCTTGGGCATTGCTGCCTATGGCAACTTTTATATTGATTATTGTGGAGAAAAAATCAGTTCAAGGAGCACAATCATAAAGACAAATGCAGTTCCACTCAATGCCGAATCCACAAAGACCTGAAATTCAGTGAGAAATGTAACTACATTTGTAACCGACTTTAACAGACTTACAGAGATGCTATCCTGCGCCCCTGAATGAAATAAAAACAATACATGTAATCGCTCTATACACTGTAGGTCTGTTGAGAAGCCCACAAGCCCATATAAAGTATATTTAACAGTTGCTGATAACATGATATAACTAGCATCCAATACCTTCCATCAAAGCGTAGACTTGTGTCGAAAGGTTTTTTAGCTGCCAACGGAATTATATTTTAGGATTTTATTGATTAAATAAAACACTAAAAGAAACTGGGAAATCGAATGGGTATGAGTTAAATCAAAGTTGGAAAAAGACAAAAGAAAGGATGCATCTACTGCAGCTGTTTTGAGTATTTCCAATAAATTAAACAGCCACAACACCTGCAGAGAGAAACCAAAGTGAAAAACATATGTTTAGACGAAAAATGGCGACAAGTATAGACAATTACGACACAAGCACCTCCGCATTTTTCTGTCTTCACACTAGTCTTCTTCTTCCTAGGTTTCTCACCCACTTCCAGAAGCTGACCTCAGTCTTGAGCTGGTAGACTGGTGATGCCAGAGGACCGAGCATCCTTCTCCTCTCCAGTTTAAACTAAGATCCTGTATGAGGTGTGACCTGAGATGTGGACAGTGTTAAATCACTACTTAACCACTTTTAAAAAAGAGCACCAAAACATATGACAATTTCTAAAACAGTCAGAGAATATACCGTATAAGAAGTACATGATGTCTTATTAAGAACAATATTCCAAAATGCCATTCATAACAGTGATCAATTTCACTTGGTTTGCACAGCTACAGCTCGTACTTGAGGCTGTCATTGCAGATTTAATGTGGCCCACATACCTCTAAAACTTTCCATTTGTTATGTTTGGTCATCCCATTAGTTCCCATTTATTATCATTAGTGTGATAGAAGCCTCTTCCTTGCAGAAGCAGGAAAAACGCTCTCCATTTTCACATTAGACAGAGCTCCACTGGTGCGTCATATTAATGTCCCCTTCATTCCAACAGGAAAGGTAGGTGGAACGTCAACTTTAGGAGCAGCATCATAACTATCACATTACCATGCTGTCTGTTTATTTGTTTATTTCCTTGATGCTTGGTTAAAAGCTGATTCCTCCTTTTTTCTTGTGATATTTAGAAATAGAGCTTTGGCCTGGGTGTATTTTAAGATCCTGGTGGAACTGGAATTGATGCTTTGGTTCTCTGGTTATAGCTACAGCCATCGGTTCAATTTAGCCACACTTTATGCTAAATGAATAGGAGTTATTGGGCAACCACAACAAATTAGGACAATTTCAAGCCTCAAAGTTCAGCCAAAATCATAATTTAGCATAAACCAAATTGTTATTGATTGGGGGATTTGACTGATTTGATCAAGAATTATGCAGCTTTTCACATCTGCATCTCTGACAGCATTTATTTAGGATTCCATATCCACCTGCAGAATAATTTGGGTACCATATTAGGTTTTGAAGTTCGTTTTGTCCTCCTTTATGGAACCAGACTAAACTGGATCCATCCGCTTGGAGAGGGCAGGTCTGGATATGTCAGCCTCCCCTTCTCTGCTCAGGTTCATGTCCCTGTCCTGCCCAGTGTGAGTGATAAGTAACAAGGCCCCCAGCGAACAGGACAGGTGTGTCGCTGATTCATTCTGTATTACACCAAACGTGATTAATGGTTGTCTTAATGTATTCATGGCGGTAATATAAGTCCCTCACGACTAACCTTGCATAAAAATGCTAATGAATAGAGACAAACTGCGTACAAAACACAATGGGTAGGGCTAAGCCAGGAAGCCTTGGGAAGTGGGTGTGCATATTTTTTTATTTCAGGGAGAACAACTTAAAATTGGAGATTAGCCCTCGTTGGGCTGGAATAATTAAAGAATGATGGACCTTTCATACGAATAATTCCAGTTTAAAGAAGAAGGCCACCAAAACCCAAAATATGGACGCTCAAACAATTGACCTAAAGACTTTCTATCTCAACCATTATCCAATAATACTGTAACTAGATCAAAAGGTGAAATTAATGGATGCAATGTCAAAGTGTTGCTTCTGTGCTGCTTTCCAGGTTGGATAAATAGAGGAGACAGTTCCTCTCCAATATGGCTTGTAAACGTTTAACTTTTTTGTATTCTTTATCCAGGGAAAGTTGACTTTCTTGTCTTTTACAGCAACGCTGGGTTTACAGTCCCACAAATCCACACCTGGGAGCTGCCCAGTGCAACCACAGCCCCATAGTGGTGGCCAGTGGCCACTGAGCAGCTCCACTGGAGCAGTTACATAAAATAATCATCATGATTGCCGAGGCAATTTGTTCATTGCAAAGTTTTTCTTCTTTTATCATCATAAATAATGTTGATTAATTAGCAAGTCAAAATCACTGAGGATAGTCAATGTAGAATATATCACTGTCACAGGAACTGTTGAATATTTCATTTACACCAGGAGCATTTTAATTACAAAATTCCTAACATATTAATTGGGACTTCGAAAGTAAACACTAGAAAGGAAGAATCTGAAAGATAACTTTTGGATTTGCATAGATATTGAATAATGGCTGTTAGTTGGACCTAAGATGTGGACAGTGTTACTTTCCTCTTCACCTGTTCATTCTGAGGTTGATCTTCTTTGGTGCTCATTTGTGACACTTAATCATTTAGATCATATATTAGTAATATCCTCACCTCATCACTTATGATACATCTAGTGGCACAGTCATCAATGGTTAATGTCTATTAGTAACCCCTTTCTTAGTGGGCACTTCTATGGGTTTCTTATAGAGACCCATTTGAATCATTTATTTTTGGTTGGTTGTTTGACTGACTTTTTTGTTTATTCCAAATTGTATGGTTTAGTGTTTAAGGAACCTTTTCTATTATACGTGTCTTTTTATATGTTTATGCTCTTGATGTAATTGTAGCGTGTGAAATTAATGCATGAGTGATTTTTAGATTTGTCTGTATCATGTGAATCAGACATTATGCAAAGTCTTCTATGTCTAAAATGTTTCAGGCACAATGTCCAGAGGCTAAAATAGAGGGATGGTGTTATAATATTTCTTAAACCAGCCATCTCACCAGGCTCCAAAATGCATGTCACTCTGCTTTATGAATCCATGACACACTCACATCATCCTGGCAACCAGCTTCATAACACGCATGCCCATCAGAGCCAATACCATCAGAAGGATGTGGGGCAGAGATGAAATTGGGCTATTTAACTCCCTGTACCGTAACATGCTAATGCAGGACAATGACTCGCTCATTGCTCGCTATTATGGAATATACTGGAGGCCCAACATGAGGGCTGCGACAGAAATTATTGTATGATACATGAAAATGCATGCTGGCCCACTTACAAGCTCACTGGCAGTGCACTGAGAGTGAGAATTCAACTTTTAGTTTCAGTTGAGGTGTTGTTCAGGAATACGTAGGCATCTTTTGAAGTTGGAAATGAAGATTGATGTCTTGCATTGTAGTTATTAATATATTGATGGTGCTGTCAAAAACATTACAAATAAGATCCCACTATATTGATACATTAGCCCAGGTAATTGATTAAAATCCTGTAAAACTCCTTAATGTTTTCCTTATACCCTATTTGTCTGCCATCTGCTCCATTTAGAGCTCCCCGGGGATGGTCGTGATAGGTTGAAATCACTGTTGATGAGAGTCCTGAGTTCTCACAGCTCACAATCAATTTCAGTGTCTTACAGAGTGCCATATTCTATACGGGACAAATGTTTTTCACAATGAACCTAACAAATATCCAGCGTGAAACAATATTTTAGTTATGATATCCTGTATTCTGCATTTATTAGAGCAGGCTCTTTGACGCAGACTTTCAAAGCAGATTTTCAAGTGCTAAAATGCTCATCTGTAGACACTTGAAGCACTACAAAATGCACATTAGGCCTAAAATATGTATGCTTATCGGATGTGAGGAGCTGTGAGGGTGGATCATTTAATCTCTCTGTAATCATGACGGGCGTTGATGTGAAATGAACTGTGGCCACTCTCCTTGACCACTTCCCAGTGGTCAGTGGTCCACATCCAGGAGACTAGATTGGATTTATTGCTACTGGGCCAAAGGTAACAAATACATGCAATATAAAGGCAGAGATGGATGCCATTATCACTGGATGGATTTTGTGCCCATCATGAGGGGCAATCACATGGAATAGATTGATACTGCAAGGAATACCTTTATATTAGCCTTATATATCCGAACTGGACAATTCACTTACAGGTAGGCAAAACAGGAAGTGCTTGGACCAAGCAATATTGACAGATAATATGAGATATTATAGTCTTTCTTTTTTTCTTTCTGCCACAGTTCTTCTTAAAAGCCATAATCAAAGAATCAGACTGAGCTCTGAGTATTATGATTACTCAAAAACCATTATCATCTGATTTAAAAGGTACAGAACATCTAATGGGCGGTTATTTTAGACCATAATGCACCCAGAGGTTTCAGTTGGCTGAGGTGGAAATATCTTCATCTCATCAGCAGGGTCAGCCGGAGGTTTCGTGGAGTACTCGGAGAGATGAGATGAGGTTATGAGAGGTCATGTAGAACAGCTCAGTGTGACAGCAAATCAGAGGCCGCCCCTCCGGATGGAGTCACGTGAAACAAAAGGAAACAAGGAGATGAAACACAAACACAAACTCCGTCACCTCAGTGCCTTCTTCAACGCCACAGACTTATGGGGCCTCATTCCATCAGAATGAATGAAGACAGATTTAGCCAAATTCAATATACATGAAAACACTATAATTTTGACAACATGTACCGGTAGGTAATGTATCTTTTTCCTTTACCCATTTTAAAATGTACATGCTGTGTGCGAGCTTTCTTTATTGTAACATATTATTATGAAAATAAAGAAACGTTACATATATATTTTAAAGTGTTCGGTAATAGATTTTTAATGTTCATTTGTCTACGCCCTGAAGGCTTGGATCTTTGACATTTGAAATAATTGTTGTTCGAAGGATCATCACCAGGGGAGGGTTGTGAATAGTGTAGGGACGATTTGAGTAAATGACTGTGTCAGCCTGTTTATTTGTAACATGATTGCCTCAGGCACGGCTGCAGGGCAGCTATTAGAGGGTCTGGCCATAAAGAGATAGAACGGAAAGCCCAGCTATCACCCAAAAGTTAGCACTTAAGGTGACAACTTATCAGACAAAGCTCCCCACTGAGAATATGAAAATGAGAGAAAGAGAGGGAGATAGAGATCATCACCCACAGAAATAATTACCCAATAATAATAATAACAATGACGAAGAAGAAACTGTATTATCATCACAATTATCCTAAGTGACAGGGTGTCAGAGATCACATGTCTATTCAGATTTACAAGCGCTGCCCCATATGTTTAAGCATATTGCACAAAGCTGGCCAATCCATGTTGGCCTGAGGGCAGGTAGGGAGCAGAGGACGTCCAGCCCGGTATTTAATTAGATGACTCTGATGCCTCTAGCCTGTGGCAAGCCCTGGAGTCTAAGAGGAGGGTTTACAACAGTCTGTAAGGGCTTCTAAATAAATGCTGCAAGTCCCGATGGGTTTGAAATCATGATAGGCTTTATGTCACTCCAAGATGTAAACGCAAGAGAGAGAGAGAGAGAGAGAGAGAGAGAGAGAGAGAGAGAG
>OMOT01027639.1:0-12189 GCA_900312575.1 Acanthochaenus luetkenii | reverse complement strand
AACCTTTTTTCCCAACTCAGTGTGAACACGCGGAACAGTCAACTGCAGAACATCTTGCGAGTGCAGGACTTGGCTTCTGATGAGATATGTTTATTGTACACAAGTAAGTAGGGGTGGTAAGTTAGGGGCAGCAGTAGCTCAGGAGGTAGAGTTCCCGCCCTTCAACTGCAAGGTCGGCGGTTCAAGTCCAGCTCCTCCCGGGAAATAAATCTGTCGTAGTGTCCTTGAGCAAGACACCTAACCCCAAATTGCTCCCGTTGAGCAGGTTGGTACCTTGCATGGCTGCCTCCGCCAATGGTATGACATGTAAGTTGCTTTGGATAAAAAAGCGTCTGCTAAATGCTGTAATGTAATATGTAAGTCGCTTTGGATAAAAGTGTCTGCTAAATGCCGTAATGTAATGTAAGTAGGGACCAGTCCAAGAAGAGTTTTATAGATAAAACTCAACCAATGGGTACGCCTGCATACATACACAGATGGCCAATCCGATTTTGCATACAGGGTACAATGGTAGGTAAGATGTTTACAACCAGTGACAAATCCCATCGTTCAATGATACACAGTGTCCAGCGACCACAAACTTTGGGCAGAAGCACTCATATACAAGTCACCATAATCTAGCAGAGGCAAGACGGTTGCCAACACAACGTATATTCCCTAACTCTAAAGGAGAAGCAGGATTTATTTAGTTCAATTATTTTTTGAGATTTGGCGGTAACTCACTAGCATTGGAAAACAGCATTTAGTTTTCTCTATATTTAATACTGGAGGCGGGACTGAACAAAATAAAATGCAGACTGTAGAAGGTCAAAGGCCTGTACAACAGACGACGAGCAACAATAAATAATAGTATCGTCAGCATAAAAATGGTACACAGCATTTGATACATTCTTGCAAAGGTTGTTGACATACAGTAAATAGGAAACAATATAGGTCCTAACACAGAACCTTGGGGCACCCCCTTTGACAGTGTCAAAAAAGAGGAGATGGACCCTGACATTTGGACACATTGCATTCTAGCAGACAGATGGTTGGCCAAACAAGATACTGCTTTCTTAGATAAGCCAATGTGATGGAGCATATTGACAAAGATACTGTGGTCAACTGTATCGAATGAAGAGTGCTGCACAAATTATTTTGCAATCTATCGCCTCAATGATGTTGTTTGTTACTTTATTAAGGACAGCAGTAACAGTGCTATCTTGTTTCCTGAAACCAGATTGATATTTGGGTAAAATGTCATTAGAATCTAACAATTCATTTAATTGATTGCTGACAAGCTTTTCAAACACAATTTTCTACTAAGATACACCGTTTGGAGATCAGCCTGTAGTTATTTACAGTAGAGTGAAGAACAAAGGCAGATTTCCAGACTTTTGGAATCTTGTTGCTAATAAGACTGAGATAAAAAAAAATTGATGATAAAGGCTCAGCAATTAAATCAGCAGCTAGCTTATGAAAATAAGGATCAAGCTTAACGGGGCATGCTGATTTCTTAGGGTCCAATTGCTTTAACGCTCTATGAACCTCAAAGACAGACACAGGCATGAATTAAAATGGACAATCAGTAGGCCTACGTGATATAGCAAGAGCATTTTCAACTTGCACATCAGAACACAAGGATTCAAATAAGAAACCAGCAGAAATAAAATGCTCATTAAAACAGTTAAGCATGGCTGACTTATCAGTAAGGGTGCAGGAATCTTTAACAATGTAGGTTGGAAGTTCACTTGAGGGTACATGGCCAGAGTAGGATTTTATTACTTTCCAGAACTTCTTTGTTTTTTTGTGGTTTCAGAGAGGTAAAATTCAGATTTAGACTTAATAAGAGACATACACTGGTTTTGAAGCTGTCTAAAACTGAGCCAGTCTGCCTCAGTTTCATATTTTCTTGCCCTGGCCCAGGCGACATCCCTTTCTTTAACAAGACTACACAACCCAGGAGAAAACCAAGGACTGTTTCGACCTTTCATTCTGTATTTACGAAATGGAGCATGCTTATTCACAATACTTGGAAAAACCATTGTAAAATATTTTCCAGGCCAGCTCTACTTCATGAATGAGAGAAATTATATTGTAATCATAGTGAGACAGATAGAAAAAAGGCTTGTTCACAAAAATGTTTAAAATCTATTTTACTGTAAGAAGAAGTTGAGGCTTAGTCTTTGAGAGTTTAGCATTTATAACTTGCTATGACACAGTGGTCACTCAGATCATTTGCAAAAATACCTATGTCTGAGAATTTGTAAGGGGCATTTCTTAGAATCAAGTAAGGATGATCTCTCAGGACATTTAATGTTTTGACAAGTTGGACCGTCAATTAGTTGAGTAAGATTAAAGGAATCACAGATAGATTTAGGACACTTGGTTTTGAAGAGGAAACTTGAGAGATAGCAGTAGTTTTGATCAAATGTGTGCATTGTGATTATGTACTGCAATAGACACTTTTTGTCCACCCATTGCCACCATTCCATCTCCTTACATTATTTTAGACTTAGAGGGGAATAGACAGTTACTTTAGGTTTCATCACTATTTAATTCATAATTCAATGGTTTCCAAATGCTAAAAATACCCCATCAGCATTCAAGCATTTTTCAATGATTTCAAGTACCCTGACAAACATTCATTTGTGCTTTGTCAAGCATTTGGGTGGTGTCTACAAAAACAGGATGGCAGATTTCAATGAATGAATTAGTGAAGCTCTCACACCAGCTCTCACTTTCTCATGTTGCAGGGCTGCACGTCACTTGTCATTTAAGCAGTGGAAGGTTCTTTCTATTTCTTTCTCCTTCATTCGTGTTCTTACTCTTCTGTCTTTTTTGTCTCATTTTTGTCCACTTCTTTCTGCTAATTTATTTTTTGGTCTTATTTGCCTGTGTTTGGTTGTATTTGATCTTTCAAACAATGATGTGACATTGTTATGTAAATTGAACATTCATTATGCATTTCAGAAATGTGCTTCATAAGATAAAGATGAAACTATTAAAAAGATACAAAATTAAAAAAAATGCACATGTCACTGCAGGAAACTATAAGCTAAACTACTGTACAAATGACTATATGTAAAATAAATTATGTATTCTTAGGTTGCTTTAGTTCAAATATGTCCTGCTTTGCCTATGCTGTCTTTTAATCTTGTATGCAATGACTTTCTTTTCAAAGCAGTTAATTTGAAGTCCAAAACAAACTGTAAATAATGGATTACTGGCACTCTCTCCTTCTAAACCAACATGGTGTAATAACCTGTCAAGTTTTCCCCTATTTACGTATTTACTCTCTTAGTGACATACTGACTTGGAGCATTCCAGCATTTATTTGGGTCTCAAAGCGAGTGCAAATAATCTCTCAGAAGAAAATTAAGAAGACAACAACTTCTGGACTATGAAGTCCATGACTAATCAGATTCATGTGTGCAAAGTTTCTGTATAACCATGAAATGGACCACCGTGTATTTTGTGTGGCTTCAGTAGAACTGGGGTGAAGTAAAACCAACAAATCATATACAGTACAATATTGTACAACATATAGCTGATTTGGTATAACGGTCAAACATTTAAATAAATGAAAAACGTGTCTGAAGCAATGCAATGCAAATTCCTAGACTTAAATGCATTTTTACTCGTTGACCTTTGTTGTTGCTAAGTGGCCACTGCCACTGATCAATACGATTAATGTTAAATGAAATCTCCCCACTTAGAGGTTAGAGAGACTGTTCCATAAGTGGCAGGTCACAGTATGATCCCTGCAACAGTGCAAGTATGTTAATCAACAGCAGGTTGATGAACAAGGGCACATCCCACTGAAAACCTACCTGCATGAGATGAGCATCAGCTAAATGCATGAAATGATGTGCTTATTTTAAGATCTTATTTGGAGCCGCTCTAATCTTCCTTCATCTAGTCCAATTTATTAAATCAAGAACAGGTTAAATCTAGGACTATTTCAAGCTATGTCTGAAATCCAAATGTATTACTCCAGCGTTACGGGTCATTTTAATGTAAGACTATATTAAATCCATAACTGGGAAAGTGGCCCTATGTTCAGAACCAAAGGGAGGTTAAATTGAAGGATACTCAATATCATAAAGTAGATAACTATCATAATTACTTTTATAGCATTTGCTACTGGAAGTGGAATATCTCAAGCACAGTAGCCAAAATGTAGAAAACTAAGTTAGACAGTTGGTATATTAGTGTGAACATTATTTGTTTTTAGCACATCTATGATTGAATTATTCTAGGTACTTTTATTTATACTGTTAGTGTACTGCTAAGAGGTTTTAGTCAATTTGCGCTCACTCGTCTAATCACTTGTTCCTTCCATTTGGATGAGGCAATTGAGTCGATAGGAACACTGCCCAGAAGTGTTGTTTTGTATTTACTTTAGCTTTGCCAAGATGCGCTTGGCTGCAACCAAACTGTGAATGGACATGTGTTTGTTTCCAGAATATTTCTGAGGACAATTTTCTAAACATGACAAAAAGAAACAAAAGAGCTTAACATGCAAGGCACACACTAACATTGCAGTTGTGTCTTTTACACGGATATAATAAAACGGTTCGTAATGTATTTATTTTTGGTTTAATTTGTCATCAATTATCTCCACATGCTTGAAGTAATTCAGAGGCTTGTAAATGCTCTGTCATTTGTTGTTCTTGTCTGCTGCAGAGTAAATATGTGAATATAAGAGACAAAAAGTATACAGGTTAATACCATATTGATGGAATAATGCATCTCAACAAGCTTTGTTGGCATATTTCTTCTACCAGTCTGCTGCAGCAATGCATTTGAAAACTACAATCCTCTGTTTATAATGTTGAGACAAAGGTGAGTGCCCGTATAGCCAAGTTGTTGTCCGCTGCCTCTGGAGCCACAAGTGTGCCCTTGCTGGCCTAGGATTAAATACCTCTAGAACTTTCTCTCATGTGTCTCCCTCTCTGCTTTCCAACTGTATGAATGCATTTGTAAAAATGCTGAGTGAACAGCCCATATGTCTTTTTACAGAAGAAAAAGGTAGGGCTGAGAAGTAGAGAGACTAGAGCTGAAAATGTGCCGGACCCTTTTTTCAATGGCCCTGGTTTTGCCATTCATTTTCTCCATAGACATGAGAGAAAATCCTGATATAAGGAGTTTTAAGCTTCAAACCAAACCAACCAGCTACCAGTTGAATCATGAGCTTATAACAACAGATTCAGAGAAAAATCTATGAAAAGTGAAAAAGGTAATGGTACAAGACTGTGTACATAACATTTGTGAGAGGGAATGAACTACTCACCCCATACAGCATTGCGAGAGATGCCATCAGTTATCTTTCCCTAATTTTCAACGGGTATACTAATATAATAATATAATAGTGGTTACTGTTTGTTTTGTAATGATTTTGACTGCTGCACCCCATCTTCTCCTCATCCTTTAAAAAAAGACATAATGTCTGACAGGAAAACCATGATGGAGCGATGTCAATCACCAATACAGGTTGCTAGCTGACGAACGTTGCTTCACTCTTGTCTGGGTAACATTTATATGGTAATAACAATGTCTCTGATTGGTGGGAACTCGCTAATGTAGTATTTCACAATGAAAATATAGTTGTTTCACATTGTGATATCTCATGGTTATATTGACCATACACCATTAAAACACTGGCTAATAATAAAATTCCCTATGGGAAAAATGAAGGAAATTTACTTCTGAAATGTTTCAGCTCTATAACTGAAAGGTTGCTGGTTTAATCCCTGGCACCAACAGGAAGGTGTCTTCCAGCTGTGAAGTGTTCACTGGAGGGTCTTACAGCTTTGGTCTCCACCAACCCACTGAAGTGCCCTTCAACAAGGCACTGAACCAGAAGTGCTCAAGAGGTACTGCACTGCAGGCAACCTGGCACTCTGACCTCTGATGAATGTGTTGGGTGATGTTTGTGTTCGTATCTGTAATTACAATAAACTTTTTGGCAGTACTTATCTTGCTGTACTTACAATGCAGAACAATTCTTCCAAACAATACACAAACGCAATAATGAATAAACATTGCACATTATATTGTATGACATTTTATTCACATCGAACAGCAAAGGTGCAAACACCTTTGAAATCTTGTATTATTTAGAATGCCATGTGGGGAACTGAGTGCAATCATATCATGCTTGAATGTCCCACAGTGCACATTATGCCCTACTAAATTGTTCATGAATAGGTATGAAGAAAAATACGTCTCTCTCATTATTCTGCAGTGTCAGTAAGGCTAAACAATGCTGTAAAACATCTAGTATAAGTGTGTTTTTGTGTGGGAGTGTTCATTACACATCTTATTAAATGGGTGGGTGGTCCCCTCTACTCATGCAATGATAAAAATGTTAGTTGCCATGATGCACACACTCACACACACACACACTACTGTCTCAACCTGCTCCTCCAGAGGACTGGCAGATATAAAGGGGTTGGCTGCATGGATGGTGAATATGATTAGGGGCCAAAAGCCTGATTTAGAGTTCCCATGAGCTCTGCTATAAATACTGTAGTGTACTGACCACCACAAGCACAGCCCCCTATACTCTGTGGGAAACTTATTTCCTCCCTGAGTCACCTTTGATTCCACTCTCAAGATTGTACAGTGTCAGTTGTTTATTTGGACATATTGTATCTGATATTGTTGCTAGCTACATTACCTACTGATCATCGTTTGGATACATAACTGAGCCATGTGCCAATTATGGGACTGATTAGATACACCCGGGTGCCTCAAGCTCCATATTTTTGTTTTTGACCTATACACCACATGTTGAGCATAGCAGTAGTCTGAGGCAGTGAGGTATAAGAAGAAAAATAGACATAAGAGCCATTCATTGATGTATGTAACTCAGGAGTCTGATTTCAATAGTTAAATTCTTGTAAATTATCTTTAACCATTGACATTTTGAGAATTAAAAGGACGATTCCTGCACATTATTTGCGCTAATTGTATACATTTTCCAACCCTTTAATGTTAATTCTGACTGTTTTCACATGCGTGAGCCACAATAAAACATATTTTAAAATCAGTTTTGCCATACCTCTCAGGCTCATTCACTCCCATTAAATTCCATACAAGAAAACCAACTGCTGTGACACCTAATTTGGTCAATGAAGTTTAATCAATCTGTGTATGAGAAGCCAACAATTGCATAACGCTAATATCAGGCTATAAACGTTTAGATTTTAATACGTTCTATTCCCCGTTTCATATTATTGCTTGAATTCGGGAATACCAAGTTCAAGTTCAAGTTCATTTATTTATATAGCCCTTTATCACAAGCCTGTCTGTCTCAAAGGACTTTACAGAAAATGAGTCAACTAGATCTACCTGAACATCAATCAGAGGAAATTACCGCGATTCCGAGATGAGAAAGGAGGGGGCATCTTACTTCTGCTTGTAAACAAAGCAAGCCAAAGGTACACTATGTGTCAACTTTCTGCTTTGTTTCTGCTATTTCCTCTCCAAAATAAAACTTTCAACTAATAGCAAACATTCTCTGTGGTTACATTAGGACCTACTTTCTCTCAATCACAAGCCAGTCAAGCCAACATACAAACCACAGTGAGACGCTTCCACCAGCTATAGTCTGTAAAATGAAAATTCAAGCTAGATTTTACACAATTATGGCTTAAAATCGCTGCCCTCTCCAAACTATTAACTTCAATAAACAACTAAGATGAAGGAAAAATAGCAAATATCTCATAACGTGATAAAAACACTGGATCTACAGTAATGTAAAACAGTAAGGGAATTCAGGAAATGAGCAACAACTCCAATCACGCTGCAATTGTCCATTAAATGTTCATACCACTGTGACTCTCATTTTGTGACACTGGACTTAGAGTCCGAGTAATCTTGTTTGCAAAGTACAATAAATGTAGAGCAAATTAAGTTGTCTTGTTGAAATTGGGGTAGGAAGATATTCACAAGGCAGGTACTGTCATAAGTACACACATGGGACAAGCAATGTTCCCTCTAAGCCAGTGGTGTCCAGTCTGGAGCCTTAGAAGACTATGCAGATTTACATTCTAAACAAACACTACACCAGCTGATTTCACTGTTTAGCACACATTGTACCAGAAAGGGAGGAATTACTTGGGGAAATCAGCTGGTGTAGTGTTTGGTTGGAATGAAAACCTGATTATTCCATGGCACAGAACTGGACACCACTGGCTTAGAGGAAGTACTGGGTACAAGGACACGTGGCCCTCACATTCAGTGGACTGCAAGACAAACAATGGACAGTAGATTATACAATTCATCTTTTGGCCATTTTCCCCACCTTCTCTAAGTATTGCATATAGCATAGCTATGCCAATATGCTGTGACTGTTTTAAAGTTGCACAAGGCAAGACTTTTATGTAAAAATACACCCATATTATCAGCTTAAATCATATAATGGGGCTTCAACACAGAACAGCGCCCCAGCCCCCATAACTGAGGCACTGTAGATATGTTCTATTTACCCAAATTCAATTCTAGTGTTGGTATGGTCACTGGCAGGAAATCTTCGCAAAACTGTCCCCAAAACAGCAGCGAGCGCTCGTCCAGAGAAAACTAGACTCAACAACAATGGCTGAACTTGCTGCCAAAAGATGTTTTTCATCATCTCCAACCCTACCAGCCACTAGGAAGAATACATTTTGGTCTAAGGAGTGCTTACTTTACTTACATGATTTCTGGGGAAGTCCTTCAAACTTTCAAAAATTTAAACAGTTATATCTGATATCTCATTGCCAATAAGAGGAATAGGTTTGGGTGTTGAGTCAGCAATCCCACCCCCACAAAAAAGCTTTAGCTGCAAAATTGTTGGTAGCAGAATACCCCAAAGCAACAAAGTTCCAGTTAAGTGAGGTCCCCAATGGGAAGGAAAATAATTATATCAACCAGACAAGAGAAAAGGATAAGACTAACCCCACCTGATCTATCCCATATTAGTGTATGCACAGTTTTTGTACAGTAGCCTACGCAATATGGTACAATAGGTGATGTTCACACTAATATGGACGATAGCTTCTTCTCAGGGTGAGCCCTTTCCCAGTTTCAAACCATTCAGTCCTGTGTCTGCCAATTTGATGGCCACACTACCAATCAAGCTAATTTCAAAAGGACATTCTCGAATTGGAGAAAGGATGGAGGCGTGAGATCAACAATCTTCCCCCAACTCTGTTACATACATAAAATGTTTTACCTGGCCTCAGAGCTAGTCTTAGGTGAATTACTCATTACTCAAAAGCTTATTTTTATGGCTTTTCTGCTTGATTGGATTGTAATAGTGAAGGGGAGGGCAGGGAGTGGTTGACATGCAGTTCAGGTCAGAGTTGAACTTAAGACATCTTGGTTATATAGCATGCGCCTTAACCAACTGAGCCACCAGAATGCCACACTAAACAGTCTTGCTAGCTGAAATTTAAAGCTTGCATAAGTAGTCATTCATTTTAGATCTTTGAAAATCAGACAGTGGACCTGATGATGTGTGTTGCTACCAAATGCCATTGAATACCTAGATGTATCCATGGATGACACTGGATCATCTCCAGCGTGCGCAGCCGACATGGACCATGGACTTTCAAGCTAATAAACCGGGCAGGTTTAGAACCCTTCTTCCATGTCCTCAAAATAAATTGGAGGAAGAGGCCCAGGCTGGAGGGATCGAATGGACAACTCTCAATTCTGTAAATAATACTCGCTATTCGGATAATACTGTGTCTCTACAACATAGCTAGAGTGCAGACGTTTACAGTGCGAAGCGCGGTTGGCGAGATAGTTCTGTTTCAAATGGAACTGTTGTTTCAACATTCAGTTTGCAATAGCTTGCATTTCACAAGAGAGCATACTGAGACCTGTAAGAAAACACCCTGAGCTTCCCGTCCCGGAAAAGCACATTTATTGTAGTTTTTCCAAAGCATTTACGATTGCCCAATTTACCTATTGTAGCCCAATGAGAGCCTGTAGGAAAACTGTAGAAAGCTCAATACTGAACTGATCAGTGAAATGATGGTCCAAAATAGCAAACATATCATTTAAGCGGATGAGGCTCTTTAGTATCACTTACCACTTTTATACTATGGCTAGGGGTTGGAAAGCAGCCATGATAGTATGATAGCCCATGTAACATATGTTAATATATAATATAATATATTGTAGAGAGCAGCAGCACAGCCCAGAGCCAGAGCATCACAGCCCAGAACCACAGCATCACAGCCCAGAGCCACAGCAGAACAGCCCAGAGCCACAGCAGAACAGCCCAGAGCCACAGCAGAACAGCCCAGAGCCACAGCAGAACAGCACAGAGCCACAGCAGCACAGCATAGCCTGTCCATAAAGACAACCAGTCCACCAGCAGTCACAGTACAATTACATTTGGGAGTTGTTATTATATTCATGAGTCATTTCCCCCCGCTTCACAACTAAACCGGAACTTAGTGTTCCCCCACCTGCCTTTAACCCCTGCTAATAACCAATAATCACCCAGAGTAATGAGTGAAATGAGAATTGTATTACGCTGGTTGACAGGTCAAAGGATCAAGATCACAATAATGCATGGGGACAGATCTCACTTGAGTGTCAAAACATATTGATTTGTAATTGAACCTAGCACAGGATAAAAACCACAATGGTTTCAAAGAGGATTTAGTTGCACTCCAAAACAATCTATGCAGACCCCGTCTCCCAGAGAAGGGCTTTTTTTTAACACACTGCTATTCAGTGTTTATACCAATGACCTTCCCATTATGTACCTACTTCACTAACCTTTAGGCTATCTTCTGATTGAATGTGTGTTTGTGCACACATTTGCTTTATTTTTGTGTGTATCTGTCTATGCTCATTTAAGTTAGACAAAACTGATGTGATGTTCTTTGGCTGATGTAAGGTGTGGTCCATGGGGAGTAAATAAACCAGTGACTCATTGTGGGGCAAGGTTATGCAACGCAAGTTAGAGGGTGGATTTTGTAATCAATATGTGGAGAGACTATAAGACAAAGAGGTTATGAGATCATGTTTTGTAGTTTGTGTCAGAACAGAATTTTGGCTGCTGAGTTAGATTTGTATGATGTATGGATATTCATGAGTTTGGTGGATGGGACAGCCAGAGGGTAGCAATCTGCAGAAATTAATTTAGGAAGAAACAAAAACATGGATAGATCAAAACCACTTTTATGGGTCATTGAAAGAGAGGAAATGGGGATTCTTGGTGATTTCTAGGGTAAAAAAAAAGGCTATTTTGGTTTGATTTGCTTTGATGCCATTGTCAATAAAAAGGATTGGATCCATGATACAATTTTTGGCATATTCCATTGGATGCAACTGACTGTGACATTCTTATTTTACTTTGTCAGTCTCTGAAAGAGCTGCTGTTGTTTGAGAGCTTAGTTTGAAACCATCTAATAAGAATTAATCCCTTTCTCCCTCTGTCACACCTGTCTTGCAAAGGCCCATCTGCTGCCTAGAGACTTGCTTAATTGTTTTGCTGAGCCTCTGTCACATCTAGATGTAGATGTGTGTGTGGGTGTGTGTGTGCTCATGCTTGCATGCATGCGTGAGTTAATGTGTGAATACTGCTATCTACTCTGTGCAAATAACCAAGAATATCAGGTGCTGCTGGAGGTGGCAAGGAGACAACCAATACAACCCTTCAGTAAACCCTTTAAAAAAATCACTTCATGGACACAGTTTCTTTCTTTAGTTGGGGAGGGAGGGTGTAAAATGAATGATCTACAATCAAATGATAATCAGATTACCGTATTTTGCGCACTATAAGGCGCACCGGATTATAAGGCGCACTGTCAATGAATGGTCTATTTTCGATCTTTTTTCATATATAAGGCGCACCGGACTATAAGGCGCATTAAGCGACACAAAACTGTCAGATAAGTCAGTCAGTCAAACTTTATTAAGCACATTCACAATAACTCTCAACATTGTGCAAACGTTAATGAGCGTATTCACAGTAACTCTCACCATTGTGCAAACTTTATTAAGCGCATTCACAGTAACTCTCACCATTGTGCAAACGTTAATGAGCGTATTCACAGTAACTCCCAAACTTGTTCGGTTGTAACACGTAAAAAAACCAGTCTGATACCGCTAAATAAAACGTTTGTGTTTTCACAATAACTTTCAACATTGTTCAGTTGTAACACGTAAAATACAACACAATACACTCACTTTTTCAGT
>OMOT01027638.1:0-15100 GCA_900312575.1 Acanthochaenus luetkenii | reverse complement strand
ACTAACAGTTAACTTACTAAACCCGACATGGAAACAGAAGTGGACAACTTTCTGAAGGACATTACACCACCGCTAAATATCAGTCCCACAGATTGGAGGAAAATCAACGGAGGAATATTCTAGAGGCTGGTAAAGTTAGTGCGAAGCTAATTCTGCTACCCGGGACGTGTATTTTCAGCAGCTGGACTCAGTGTAAACCGACTGCACAAGACTGATCATGTAAATATGCTTGTATTGTTAAATAAAAATAAAACTTAGCAAATGTAAGTTTCTAATTAAGGCTCATCTTATTTTTTTGTAACGTTATATGTCATAGACGATCGTGTTAGTCACTGATTCGCCTCGGAAGAGCGAGTGAAATTTCCTGAGCCTTAATAAAATATCATACGTAAACAAAACAGCGTTCATAATTATGTTTGTGTTATGCCATGAAACAGATGTATTTATCTAATGTTTCAATAAAGCTTTGTTTGAGAAAAAAAACGAATTGTGATTTTTTTTTTTTTTCTAATAAGAAATATTCAATTCAATATTCAAGCATTTTTTTGGTGTATCGTTATCGATTGATCGATTAGTCGTTCATTAACTTTGGCGACTATCGATCAAGGAAATTCCCTAGAATTTGCAACCCTAATATAAACACTTCATATGATATGTGTATTTATATAAGCAGATAATCATAAGTGAAGTGCATTAAAAAGTTAAAAAAACGTTTGGTACTGCATGTGGTGACATTTATGTAGGATTAGATGCCATTCATTTCTAAATATGGCAGGTGGTCTTAAATATGAAAAATTCTACAGGTCCTGGAGCATCTTTTAAGATAGATGTCATCATGAACACCAGTACGTACCGATATATTTAAATAACAAAACAATGCACTACCCCTCTCCCAATGAGCTTACAAGATTTCCATTTTCATTTAAAAATTACACTTTTTAATGCAATTTACTTATGATTATCTGCTTATATAAGTAAACATGAATAGAAAGTGTCTATAGACAACTTTATACAGTTTAAAGCATTTTTATTCATGCAAAAACTGGTTTAAGCAGGTGTTTCCAAACTTTTGATTAATACTGTACATTTAATTTAAAAGTTTGGTGGGTAAAATTTTTCATCTACCAGACATTTGGCTGGTGAGCTAAAAAGTTAATTTCGGACCCTGCCGACAACGCAGTAAACATGTCTGTTGTTGTGCAGCTGGGGAACTTTCTACATATGAGGTGTTACGCACACACCCTCAACCTCGCCTACCAGCGAGCCTTGCAATTGCCCTCAGTAGCCCGACTGATCGGTAGTCAGGCGCATCACTAGCTTCTTTCATCGCAGCACCACCACGAGTCATGCCCTGGAACAGAAGCAGACCCTGCTAGGTAAGCCATGAAGGCCTTTAAATGTTTTATGTATATCAGTGTTTTTTAATCATGGTGCCATAATTTTGTGCTTGGGGTGTATTTAATGGGTTACTGTAGTCAAATGGAGGATAAGTCATTGAAAATCACATCGATAATTGTCAATAATCTAAAATCTTTCTGAAATCAAATCGTGACCCTACGAATCAAAAAAGAATCGAATCATGACATCACTACCGATTTCCACCCCTAACTACGACAGATGGGGGTTTTTTACCGGGAGAAGCTGGACTCAAACCCTCAACATTGCAGTTGCTGGGCGGGAATGCTACCTCCTGAGCTACTGCCGTCCCCACAACGAGTTGTATTAATGACTGTAAAACTCAGAAGTACAAGCTAACAAGGGGCACATGAAGGCAACAAGACTCTTACACCAGATTACTGTAGGGAGAGCAGAGCTCCATGAGCAGGAAAAATGTAGGCGATAATAAGGTAAATATTGGACTTTTGGACTCAGCGTTTCAACTGACATGAGGGAGTAGATAATGACAAAATGTTCATTTTTGGGTGAACTATTCCTTTAATGTAGTGGCAGAACTCTGACCTCACTGGACTTGAGATGGGCGTTGCATTTCTGAGCCTCAGCCTTCAGCTGAGTACACTGGGGCTGGAGCTCCTGGACGCGCAGAGTGATGCCCTCCAACTGGTCCTGGATCTGCTTGTACTTTCTCTCAGCCTCCTCTAGCTTGTTCTGCACAGTGACAGGAACAGTGGTCAGAGACGCTAAGTGATCAGTGGGTGGTGAAGGGGAGATGAATGAAAAAAGGCGAAGGATAGGAAAGGGCTACATGGACATAAACTCACAGGTGCACAGTTTTGGAATAGCCTATCAAATGTTTTGCCTTTATACCCAAACAGATATGTAACAAATGCAAACATGTTACATCATAAAGTATGGGTGCTTTAACTCTATTTTACGGTGAATATCACAGTAGGACCATACCTTCCATTCTTCCACCTTCTCATCATATTTATCTGTAGACCGTCTGTCTGACTGCAGCTTCTCTCGCACTGGCTGCAATTCCTTCTCCATCTCAATCACCTGTTGCAGTTAAGCCATGGTCAGTGATGTTCAGATACGGATTTCTTTAGTCATTATTGTACTACTTTCAATCACTTTTCCACCCAAGAACCAATATCCTTTTCAAGTACATCATATGATACAATCAGTTCAATTAGCTAGGATATCTAAATGCTGAATTTTCATGCAACACATACACTGATTAAGATTACAAATATACATCCACTGTGATCACACCAGTCATGGTTAGTGCAGTGAAATGTTTAAGATTAAAGGATAAGTTCGCTATTTTGGATCTTAGACCCTATTTGTGGACATTTTCCCATGCAACTGACATATAGAGATCATTTCACTGATCGGTTCAGCTTACCTGCAGGCTCTCACTGGGCTACAATAGAATACAATTGGGCAATTGTAAAACTACTTTTCCGACAGGAAGCTCAGTATATACTCTCTTGTGAAATGTATCGCAATCCGAAACTTTCGACGTGCTTGGCATGGCTTAGACATATCTATTCCCCTGGCCTTTCTCTGCTCCGCAGAGGAATATGTGTCGGGGGAGGGGAGCGGGAAATGCCGGGTGTTTAAAAAACGGTATCTAGGTGAGCAGTTTTTTTAATCATAAAACATTTTGACAATTGAACATGTATCCTCATCAATAAAAAACCAAATATATTTTCTTACACAGCCGGCAACCACCTCTTTCAAATTTGCGGGTTCTCCTCTCTGGTTTGGCTTGAATCCAAAATGATCCCACAACGGTGAAGTCGTAATTGCTGTTAGACACTCTGGTTATGGGCATTTCTCAAAGGTTGCTAGATCCAACGGGTTCATAGCTAGCTAGGTCAATAGCTAGCTATGGTCAGTATAGGATAACTACTGTTCTGTCGCGCTACAGGGTGCAAACTGCATTGGAAACGAGTTTGATGGATGCAAACAAGTGTGACCAGGCTTTGAGCCATCTCCTTTTTTTTCCAAAAGAAGACAAAAACTTTAACCGCGGTTCAACAAAGAAACCGCGATTGCGTCAGAAAATTGCAGTTAGACAATTATGAAATAATTGTTACAGGCCTAGTTTCAAATGGGACTGTTATTTCAACATTTGGTTTGCGATAGTCTACATTTCACAGGAGAGCATACAGGAGACCTGTAAAAATACACCCTGAGCTTCCCGTCTCTGAAAAGCACAGTAGAAAGCGCAATACTGAACTGAACAGTGAAATTGTGGTCTCTGTGTGTCTGTTTCATGGTAGAAAGTCTGCAAATACGGTCTAAGGTCCAAAATAGCAAACGTATCGTTTAAAAACTACAATGACATGGTGGTGTTGATCTCACCAGAGCCCAAGCCATCTGCTTCTGCAACTCCTCCAGTTTGGCGTGCATCTCGTCCAGTGATGCCAAGCTCTTGTAACAGTCCTCTTTCTCCAAGTATTTCCGCTTCAAGTCCTTCAAGCACTGTAACACAGCCATAAACATCACCATACAGGATAAAGAACTACAACTATGCTGTTGTAAAGCTAGGTGTCCTACGCTGAGTCAAAGAGGGCAAAAGATCCCATCCACAAGATATTTGATTTAATACAATACGATATAGTCTGGCATCAGTATAGTAAAATAAGACTGTGTCAGGCAGACTAGTTCTTACTTCCCCGTGTTGTTCCACTTTATCCTCTGTGACATGCTTGGTGGATTTGATGTAGACAAAGTCATCTTTCATCTGCTCCAGCTGGGTGGCTTTCATAAAAAACTTGAGCAGGGGGAATAAAATATCTCAATGTAAAGTGCGGCAATAACAATGGGGAAACAGAAGACCAATTACAGACTAAGTGTATCAGTCATCCATCCTTCTGTAATGGTCATTTCCTCCACTATATTAATTTAACCTAGTACTGAATCAATAGCACTGATCAAGGTTAAGATCAAGGTTGTGTTGTGAAGTTAAAAGTTGACGCACACATAGATGATAACCATCAACATTATATATACAGTAATATACAATTTGTTTAAACCAACCCTGTACTTGTCCCCCTCTCCTTTAGAGTGAAGGAAGTACTTGCTCATCTCTTGAGTGAGAATTGACACGGGGTTGTTAACCTTTTAAAGAAAACAAGTTACATTTATTTCAACAGAAACTCAGAACATTTCTAAAATTGTTTGAAATAAATGGGTGGGTAAGGGTATGGCTCGCA
Organism: Acanthochaenus luetkenii; assembly: GCA_900312575.1. NCBI lineage: Eukaryota > Metazoa > Chordata > Actinopteri > Beryciformes > Stephanoberycidae > Acanthochaenus > Acanthochaenus luetkenii. The sequence continues at coordinate 10,475 of OMOT01027638.1, read as the reverse complement.
GAGCTCTCACCTGAATATTAAAATTGTCCAGGATGGACAGAAGCTCTTCCTTTTTGGTTGAGACAATCTGACCTATGAGACAATGTTAACAAAAAACAAAGTGCTCAGCAAATCATTGAATATAGAGCTGAACAAAGCTGTAGCATGTCTCTCAAAAAGTAGGGCTGGGTATCATTTGAAGTTTTTCTTCACCGGTTCCAGTACCTTGATTTCAATATTGGTGCCAAATCAATTCTTTTTTCTGTGCTTTGCATGAGTCCATGCGCAAGATACAGTATTTTTACACTGGGGAAAGATCTAGTACAAAGACACGCAGAAAATAGGCTTTCCCCCCATACATTCTTGCTATTACATCGTCATGAATACATTTGAGAGAGAAACAACACACCATCCTGGTTAGTCACAGTAACTCTGTAAGCAGTCATTTTCACTGTAATTAGTATTTTGTAATTATAATATATATAATATAACCTGTAATGTGTAGATATGAGACCTATGGGAGCCATAGCTTTCATAGCATACCATGTTCGGCTAGGCAACAAAGCTAGAAAAATGAGCCATGTCTACTTAAATCGGTGAAAACTCAGCTTTAGATAGCATTAACTAGACTGCTAAAAACAGAGACAGTCACCTGCACCAAGACATTTCAGTGCTGTGCAAGTGTGGTTTCGTCGCAGTTAAGAGATTGGCTGCACCAGAACAATACAACATTTTCGAAAGTTGGTACCATTTATCTCAACATGTTTCGGTAGTACCAACCTGATTCGGTCAGTGCCAAAAAAGTAACAACCTTCGGTAACCAGCCCTACTCAGAAGTACACATAGCAAGGAATATTTAATCTCTATCGTTTTTTGTACCAGTTTTGCTCCTCAGTTTGTAGGTCCTTATCCCCTCACGTGTTATTCTCAGGTCTATAATGATGGCTTCACCAAACACTTCTGGTTTGTAAGCATCCCTTCCTTTGTTGCGCAGGGTGACTGATACATCAGCTGAGCTGAGAAAACAAACAAACACATCGAACCCATTGAGAGGCAAGTGATCCACCTTGCAGAAACAGGTTCACTTTATGTGAGATACTGCATGCAGATAAGATTTAAGATGAGTGTAAAGAGTGTAATCAGAAAAGACAGACGCATTATAACCTAATGCATCCTCAAATTTGTAGTGCTATCTTACACTATTAGGCCTTTCAGCAAGGCTCTGTGCCGGTTCCGGTTCCCAAACCTAATCTTGAACCGGCCGGCGCGTTCAGACCGAAAATAAATTGGTTGCTTGCGAACCGTAACGTCATCAGTGGGCGTGTCATATTCTAGAATGTGAAGACAAGAGAAGGAAGTGGTAGTAGTGTAGTGTGGTGCATGGTGTGATGTACTATGTATATGATGCATGCAATGTATACTTGTATGGGGGCTGCAGTAGCTCAGGAGGTAGAGTTCCCACCCCGCAACTGCAAGGTCGGCGGTTCGAGTCCAGCTCCTCCCAGGAAAAAATCTGTCGTAGTGTCCTTGAGCAAGACACCTAACCCCAAAATTGCTCCCGTTGAGCAGGTTGGTACCTTGCATGGCTGCCTCCGCCAACGGTATGACATGTAGGTCGCTTTGGATAAAGGCGTCTACTAAATGCTGTAATGTAATGTGTAAGTCGCTTTGGATAAAAGCGTCTGCTAAATGCTGTAATGTGATGAAGGCAGCAACTGACAACAATGTCAGAGAAGTGGTCTGCTGAGGAAACCAAATGTTTGGTGGCAATTTGGGCATCATCAGAGTTCTAGGAAAATATAGAGTAGCACTAGGAAGAGCAAGCTCTATGCCGAACTTGTGGAAGAGTTGGCCAAGGCTGGGTTCACTAGAACGTGAGACCAAATAATGAATAAGTAGCGAGACTTTGAATAATTGGAATTAAAACCTAAATGTCGCCACATTGTTACGTTGCCATGACTGTCAATTTTATATTTATATAGCGCAAATCATATCTACATTTCGGTAGACTACATTTCTGTAAGCTCGTGTTGACGTCTTAACATCTTACAAAATGTACTCTGTCTTCTAACGCATATAATCTTTATTTTGGGAAACCGTAGACTATAATCATGCCAGGCCATCAACTTTCATGCCCACATTTCCAAGCTGTTTATGTTTTGGAGGGTAAAGTAGTCAAAGTAACATTTTAGATATACCGGTAGGCCTACTGTACATTCGCCTCATGTGTGACATGTAGCTTTAATGTCTGAGATTTAAAATCGCCTTCAGAATGATCAGACACCTCCACCACACCGTGCATTGAGCAACGCCCTCCTTTGATGACTTTGGTTCTGCTTAAACTGGTATGAACGCGGGCTGGTTCGCCAGAAAGCACAGAGGTTCTGAGACTCAGGAACGGAACCAGAGTCAAAACCAGAACCATGTCTGTCTGAAAGCAGCATAAGAGAACTGTCAGTATGCAAGTCCACACATTGTAAACATGTAGGCTATATAAAAAGTTCCATGTCTGATGGACACCATAAATTAAGCTAGGAGACCTTACCAAAAAAAAAATAGATTAATGCAAGCTACTAGTGTTGTTCATTCATTTATAATACAACTAACATGCATGAGAGTTACTGTCTAAACTGTCAACTCTGTACAGGTCCCAAGAGGCAACTAGTCTGTCCTTGACACATAAGAATATTGGTCACATGATGTGGTGTGATGTTTACCTCTCTCCTTCCTTTACAAAACCCTTGAGGGACAACCCTCTGTTTGTGGCCTGTGCATTTCCCCCTAGGGCCACTATGAGAGCTGTCAGAACAGCACTCTTTCCACCTGTCACACAAGAAACCAATCAATAGAAAGCAAAATGAGGTTGTAGATGTTCACTGGGAGAAAAGGCATACACAAAAAGACAGGTAAGTAACTAAGTAAACTTTATTTAAAATGCATCTCTCAAAATAAATATTACAAGGCGCAGGGAAAGTGGTTACACTCACTTCCATTGTTGCCGACAACAAAGTTGACATTGGAACCAAAAGTGAAAGGGCCAAGGAGAGAGTGGCACATGAAATTCTTCAATGTGATACTCTCCACAATTCCCACGTCACCCACCTCACCAGCACACTGCAACTGAGCACAGATAACTGGGTTATAGCACTTCACTCTGAGATACACAACATAATAAATAATATCAATGTGATCATACCTTCCTAGTCACTTGTGTTTTATTTTGACAAACATTGATAAAGATTAAGCTAAAAACAACAGAGCTTAAAGGGATGCTTTACCCTAAATCAAAGTTACATCCATTTTGTGAAACATTCCACCTCTCCGAGTCTGAAAATATGTTTTCGTGCATATAGCTGCTTCTGAGACGTTGATATAGAATGTCGTCTTAAAAGTAAAAGTCTTCCCCCTACGACGGAAGTAGGGAAAACTTTCAGAGAAGTAACGTAAAAGCTAGCTAGCTTACGTGTTTTTGACCTAGGCTTAAGTTAGCCTCTCTACACAAATCTATCCCTTTTCAAACGATGCATCTTGGGAATTGGGAGTTACTGGAGCTATTGACTTGGTTTGGCAGAGCTGGGATCAAAACCTCTAAATCTTTGGATTATTATTATGAATTTATGTAAAATGGGATGCAATATGTTATTCTAATCCAATTAGGGTAAAGTATTCCTTTAAGAGAAACCAGAAGATTAAGAGGCCAAATAAACTGATGTTTGTTTGGTGGTGATCATTATTCTAAAGGAATGCATGTCAGAAAACAGAATATTTGGTAGAATGGCAACAAAAATCAATACCTCATGGGACACAAGAGGGTCTAGCTGGCTGGGACCAACTACATTTTCATCTTCCTCCTCTTCCTCCTCCACAACAGGTTTGACTCGCTTGTGGGGGTTGTCACTAAGTGAGTTACTCTTCCTCTTAGACATCTTGACCGGACACTCTAGTCCATTAACACAGAAGACAGCGTTAGTTAGTTGTAATGAAACGAAAGTGAAAGAGAACCCCTAGCAAAGTAACAAGCAGATAAACTGTTAACTGGACTTTGTTTAACAGGGATTCTTATAACTCTAGCGGAATTGCTAGTTAAATTAGCTTTATTCATTAACCTAAATGTATCTCGCCAACCGTAACGTGACTTTAGCTACAGTGAGCTATAACTTAAGTTAACCTGATGTTACTGTAACATCAGGTTAGCAATCTAGCTAGCGTTAGCTAACTATCAGTTAACACTACACAAAACGATAGTTGACAGTTCTTTCTAACCAACAATTGGAGAGGATTTTATAGTTGGCTATACGTCGTAATAAACTCTCGCAAGGGTTGTTAGTAGAGGTAACATGGCGAATTAGGTAGCTAGTTGCTTGCCTGGCAGTTGCCGCCATACAATCCAGGTCCGGAAGGGGAAGTAGTATGGGCAATTCGCGCCGACTAGTCACAGACGACGGTGCTAATCTCGCGGGTTCATACGAGATTGTCCGTTTTTTCGGTACGCTGAAAACCTTTACTGTGGTGAAATTATGCAATTTGGCATAGTGCAGAAGTGAGATTTATAACTACACAACTCATATAACACAATAGATAACTGAGACATAACACGTAATGAATAGTGATAGAAAAAAGAGTGATAAAGCAGTGCAGGGGTCTTCCACAAGATCAAAGCCCTGAATAAAACTCACACGAATCTTTCCTCTTCATAGATTTCAATGATCTAAAATGGATAGTAGCTCATTTTTAAACACAGAGCAGCGAGCTTGGTTTTATGCATTTTGATTTGTGTCTGCGCTCTTGTATATGACATAGTATATGATGTATATGTAGCACGTATATGATGACGTGGTATGTATATATTAAGAAATGTCAAGCCCTTTGAGACACGCTTGTATAAAAGGGCTATATAGATAAACACGTGATTGATTGAGAATACTTGGGGGGCAAATTCAGTAGAAAAACGAATGATCCGTTGTTTCATGACCGAGCATCTCTGAAGTAAAACAAACAAACAAACAACAACACGTAAAATCACCCGAGGGTTCAAAACCTCGTAAAGAGATTATCTGATGTGACGGAACAACATTATATGACGCTTCATTGATTGTCGCGATTTTTATTTTGTGGACTCCTCTGCCACTCCAGAGAAGCCAGAGTACACTGTGAGCGCACAACATTTTCCATGGCTCAGCCACAGAGGAGCGCCCTTGTGTGTGGTAGGCGTTCAGTGGGTTTCATACGGGAGGGAGGGTCGACTGCCCGCTGATTGCCAATAGGGTTCAATAAAGGACGATATCCCCTTTATGTCTAGTAGTAGGTCACTCTGCCTCTCAAAAGGATTTTCGCCGAGCTAGCCAGGAGTCGAACCTAGAATCTTCTGATCCGTAGTCAGACGCGTTATCCATTGCGCCACTAGCCCAACATAACATAAGTGCACAGCAGGTTTAGAGTATATCACCAGAGGGTCCTTGGGCAAGCACGTACCCGTAAGCCCCCAGCCTCTAAGTAGACATTCAAGCCAGTGACACAAAGCAACAAACACTGCTAAATGTACAACTTGAAAGGAACCAACAATAAGATCAGCGTTTCCCCTATAATTTTTCCAAGCCTGGTGATATGAGCTGAAACCCCTTTAAGAAAGCGTCTGCTAAATGCTATAATGTAATGTAGGATGCAGCAGATTCTGCATATCAGTAGAGGCCGTAGTTAGGGCCCACACAGTCATTCTAAATTGGGACCCACCGGGCCTGTCTGGGTACCGTCTCTGTGCATTTCAATTGAATTTGTGATATGTTGCAAAATGTATTGAACATGGACATGCTACTTTGAAAATGTAGGGCCCCGGGGCACGTGCCCTGCATCACCCCGTCTCATATACAGGCCATACTCTGGGTCAGCATAATTGATTGATTATTCTTTTGAGTATAGAACTACAATATATGGGCCAAACTACACAGGACCAGGGCTTATATGTTGCAGACAGTCCTTACTAATATAAACTCTGAAAATAGATACAGTTTAAAAAGAGAGCAAAAATCTATCCACACGTTAACTTTTTATAGTTGTCCCCCAAGGTGTTCCCTCTAGCACAAAGCTCTGACAGTTGCTACAGTCCTGTAACTTTGTCTCTTGTATCTAAACATGATTCAAATCTTCTAGTTTAATTTATACTCTCAGACCCTCTCAGAATTAAACAAGTTTCACTTCAAGTTGTCAAAAAAGTGATTACCTCACTATGGAGGTAATTTTAAAGGTTGATCATAGTGGCATTCATATGTATGGGTATGTAATAGGTATGAGGTGGAACAGGTATGTGTGATGAAAATAGGAAAAGAGCCATACAAGGCTTACTTCAGGAATTCTTGCGCAGGGAAGGAGGGTAAAGTTTAAAAAATCTTTATTTCAAATTAGGGCATATCTAGGACATAAAAATGCTGACCGGTTTCGACCGTGCAGGGTTTTCCTCGGGCCGTGTCTGTCTGTCTTTAAAGAAAGACAAAATACATAAGCAACAGCAGCAATGTGAAGAGAGATCACATTATTAAGCATTCGGTATCAACCCTTTACGGTGAACATGAGCTCAGAAAAGTGCCTTTAGTTTAAATACATACTTATGGATACTGTCACAGCAGTGTGAAATACATACATCTTTAATATTCTCTTTTCACCACACAGTTCATCACACCCTATCATATATTGGGCGGTAGTTTAGAGTGCACAATAGGCTGTCATATGCTACAGCAGACCATTAGCTCCTGGCAAGTCTCCCAATGCCAGGAACCTGTGTAGTTTAAACTCAAAGTCAATGGGATGTTTGCTAGGCAGCCTGTAGTTCTTTGTCATGGTGGAGCCCAGGTAGGGAATGAGATCGCAGCTCTCTTCAAACAAGGCCAACTTCTTTTTGCACTTATGGCGGGTGTAGTCTGGGCTCTTGGGGTTGAAAGCTGTAGAAAAGTAAGAAAAAGAGAGGGTGGGGGGGAGACAAGGATGAGCAAGGACATGATTGGGGCCTAATCTGACACCTGACAAAGATATGAGACAAAGTAAAACCAAAAAAACATTACATATCTGCAGCTGCATAGGAATGAGAGGGGATGGTAAAGATTGCCTTAGCACAAAATAGGCATAGGCAATGCATCTCCTTTTTTTACGTTTAGAAATGTAGTGCTAACATGAAGGAAAATAAGACTTTACCTCCTTACCATCCCCCTTAACAAATCACACATGATACATAATTTGGACCAAAGGTTCCTTTGGCATCTTGTTTACCTTTTAGATAATAGACCATGTAGAGGAGAGCTGATCTTTGCACACTGAGGAAGGGATACTTTGGTTTGAGACACCCAACAGCTGTCATGGCCTTGATGACTGCTTCAGCCACACCCTAACAAAAATGCAGGCTTGAGTCAAAGCAGATGTCCCAGAGACATCAGAAATTCATATCAAATGTTGAACATGGCATAAATGCTTTGCAGACAGGATCGTTACAGAATGCTGAGATGTTTGAGTGTGGGCCAGACCTGTTGCAAGTAGCCCAACATTGGGAGGGAGGTGAGATGTAAAGGCTGACAAATAGGAGGAATCTTATTGGGCATCTTCTGGTCCCAGTAGGTTTCAGGAAGGCTACATGGATAATGTACAGTGTGAACGCCAAGTTCCATTGAGGCTTGGTGGTTACATACAGTATAGTACCAGACCAATACTTATCAAGGGCAAGGAATGTTACGCTGTCTTTATGCAAAGTACTAGAAATAGATTTCATACTTCAAAAAGCAATGTTTTGCACAGCTGAATATTGCGCGTGTAAAGAAAACTTGAATAAAAACGGAAAAAGACTTCTACAGTATGGTATAAGAGATAGTTTCCCCACCTCAAAAACTTGTCCTGCTTCTGCTTTGTCTCAAAAATGTAGATCTTTCCCCGGTATTCCACAACATATTCCATGTTTCCTCGAACCAGGGCTTCGTACCTAAGGACAAGTAGACCTTCCATCAATAGAAAACTATGGAATACGGTTACGCATGAAGTAAACAGGAGATTTGGCACAAATTAAGACTTTGGTGGATCAAAGTCTGGATTTATTGACAAAAATAACAAACAGTGATATGTATAATTGCAATCATCCTCTTGTATTTACTGTCCTCCTTTGATATAAGCTGTGGTGGCTTTTAAAAAAGTACATTTCTGCAAACACAGGATCACCTCTGCACCGATTTATTTTTAGTCGATGTTGTGGTCATAAGACAAGACATGTCGACTAAAAATAAGTTAATGCAGCGCTAATCCTGTGTACGAATTTACATTTTTCTATGGATTTGGAACTTCAGGGGAATTAATTCCCTGCACAACAAAAGAGAATGCAGTGGTGTGCACACTCTTTTATTTTTTAGCATAGTGCACCTATGCTTTCCAGCAAGAGAGATATGGTTAGGGGGCAGATGTAGACTGTATTGCAGTGGATAGCGTACCTCTGCTTTCCATCCAGGTAAGTGACGGGGCAGAAGCCCTTCATCTCCACTTGCTGTGGGAACTTGCTCTTCACCTGAACCTCAGTTAGCTTCCTTGGCAGCAGGTGGGGTTGTGGGAGAGGGTATGAGCAGCCAGGGATCACAAATTGATCTGGAGTGGCCAGGAACCGCTGTGATCGAAAGGGTCTTTTGAGTGTTCGGCTTACATTATTTCCTAGACTCTTCATTTGTGAATGTCCTCTGCGCTACTAGTTGGTAGTTATCAGTTTATCCAACTAATTTTGGCATGAAGACACATTTTCCATAAATCACAACTCTGTCTTGGATTTGGCTACAGGTAGAAAATCTGTGTGCAAGTCCTTTATGGCCCCAGGACACTGACCTCCAAATGGTCTCTGCAACACATCTTGTAGTAGTGTCCCCTGTATTCAGCCGCTAGTGCCAGGGATGCAATATCTGAGGAGTCTACCAGTTGGTGATGTAGAGCCAGGCAGACAGGGCAGTACTGGTCAAACTCTCCCAGACGAGACTGCAGCTCCTTGGGGGTGATGCACAAACTGTTGATGCAGGCTGCCTGGCCTGCGGAATCAACATACAAGGAAAGATTAACTAAGAAGTCTCGCCTAAACAGAGATTAAGATCGAATGCATCCTCTTGAATTGAGGTTTTTAATGCATATTTGGTTTGTTAACTTTTTTTTGTTGCCATGTTATTTATTTATTTGGATGTAAACAGGCACAAAATGACTGTGATTTGTAAGTGCAGATTGTCCATTGTATTTTTGACAGTATTTTCAGCAGTCTCTTCCCACTAAGCCACCCTGCTGTCCCAAGCCTTGCTGAGCTGAGCCTGGGATCAAGACTGAAGGTGGATGTGGTCCAACAGGTTGTGCTACTCCAGAACTTACCACTGCAGGTCCTCTCCAGGTAGCTGCGGATATGTTTAATGCTGATGCGGACCTCCTCTACAATGGCGTTCCAGACCCACCATTTGTTCTTTAGCCCATCCAGTAGGACCCAGTTGTTGTACTGTTGCTGGAAGCGCTGCCTCACGTGCGCCACCTCCTGCCTGTAACGGGAGTTACGGATGTGGAAGATCTCGGAGCTGTCGTGCATCAGGTGAGACCTACGATGGGAGGGGAGGGAGAGGGAATGGGACAGGAGGACACACTTTATTCCATTAGTTTGTATGTTTGTGATTTAACACAACTTACAGACTGTGCCTTGCAAAAAAAACCACACAATTCTTCCAGATTTCTGAATATGCATTCCAAACTAATACTTATAGACTTATAGTTGCTATAGTTGTGAGAGTGTGTTCTCTGACTTGTTGGGTTTCATCTTGTCGATCAGGCCTCTCCTCAGCACCTCCACTGTGTCCAACCCCAGCTCCACTACTGTCATGGGGATGATACTCCGAGCCTCCATCAGTTCAGTCTGCTTAAGTGTTATCGGGAAGCCGTCCAACACGTAACTGGTAGGGCGAACAAGTCAGCATTAGAACATCTCCACAAACAGCATACTAAAGCATGACTATCACCAAAAACAGAGTTCCAAGGTTTCCACCAGACAGCAAAGATATAACATATCATATTATTTAAGATATTTCAAGAATTTCCAAGACCCTGCAGACGTCCTGCCTTACCCTCTGGTGCTGCAGACTAAGCTCATGAGCGCCACCTCCAGACACTGAATGGCCAGTTCATCGGGCACGGTGTGGCCCTCGGAGAGGTGCTTCTTCATCTGGACGGCCAGCTCGGTGTGCTCCTGAGTGTTCAGCACCATGCGCATAACAGAACCGATGGACAGCCGTGACAAGCCGTACTTCTGAGCGAACATCTGTGCCACTGGAGAGATGAAGGTAATGACAGAGCAAAGGACGAGAGAGAAAGATAGGATGAACACAAGGAGAAGTGTAGTGGGGAGAGAGACAGATATATGCTAATTCACTATGTAAACACTGACTATGGGTGGATTATGTTTCAGCTGTTTGAGTCTGACCGGTGGTTTTTCCAGATTTGGGTGGTCCTATGACAGCCAG
>OMOT01027637.1:8926-26198 GCA_900312575.1 Acanthochaenus luetkenii | reverse complement strand
CGGTGACACCGGCTCTTATTGGTGAGCTGAGCCAAATGATCTGACTCACTGAAAAGAGCCGGAATGCCCATCACTACTTTACACACACACACACTGTAATATGGTGAAGCACAGTACGTATGTATGACGTATGTATTACTCCGCCCCTGACTACCGTAATGCTGCTAGCGGTGCGACTTTGTAGTTTACCAAAGTCGTACTGAAACATTTTGAGAGCGCCGTGAGCGCCATGTACCACACAAAATCGCTTCGAGGTCAGTAAGCACAACCAGAATTAATCCATACATAAAGCGCACCGTATTATAAAGCGCACTGTCGTTTTTTGAGAAAATTATAGGCTTTTAAGTGCGCCTTATAGTGCGGAAAATACGGTAATGTTGTAAAAATCTAGGGGAATCAATCACACTGGTCCAAGGAAAAAATAGTATTCAGAATATCAGCATTCAAATGCCTGTTTTATTGGCCCAATCTGGAGTTTGAATATGGCACCCCCTCTTGAGCCACTGTTGCCCGCGTTTTGATGGTATTTTGTGAAGACTTTTTTCGCTCATGTTGATTGAGCTGGAGCTATGTTTATACTCTAAATTGAAAAGACATCTGTCCATTGCCCATAAAGAAACCTTAGACATGTTCCTTGGCCCTCATCACAGTTTCTCTCTCAGATGGATGACAATATCAGACTGTTTTCCCTCATGGGCCTAAAGATGAAAAATGAATTCTAGTTTAGGTGGCATAAGAACTGCTCCTTTGATTAAATAACTTTGCTTCAGAACATTGCTAAAAAAGCCTATGTAAGCTGCTTTTAATGGGGAAACGCATTTGTATTGCAACCGCACTCTCGCAGTAGATGTCATAGTTCATCCGCATAAAAAATTCTATTAGGGGAGCTGAGGTAGCAGAATATACAGGCTGAAAAATGGGCCGTGCCTTGTCAGGGCAGCAGTGTCAGGTAGCTGTGGATGTGCTCATAGCAGCCACAGAGCACTACATCATTAGGCAAAACAAAAATCTTGGTGTAATTGCTGGTATTATAACAGCCATTATACATGCTTAGAAAGCGAGGTGCAAAGAGAATAGTTCATTTATCTTTTTTAAAACCTTTGGGACCTGAAGCATAACCATTGCATGCACACAAGCCATGCATCATTAATTCCCCCCCACCGATTGACTGTAGTTTGTTTTAATACCTTTCTTTTTCCTTTCAAAAGTAGGGATTTTTGTCAAATCACGGAGTCTCATTTATGTATGTAGAATGTGATCCTACAGTGGGTTTTATTTTGCCCAATTCAATTGAACCCGAGCTGTGACAGAGGGCAAACTATGTGATTGGAGATCTGTGTCAATGCTCAAAAGGTTTTGGGAGATCTTTTTAGACTACTGATGGAAGAATAACTGGGCCGCACGGCAAGAAGGTCCTGGGTTCAAATCTCGCCTGGCCCTTTCTGTGTGGAGTTTGCATGTTCTCCCCGTGTTCACGTGGGTTTCCTCCGGGTGCTCCGGTTTCCTCCCACAGTCAAAGACATGCAAATATATGTGTTTGTGTGTAGTGTGGTGCATGGTGTGATGTACTATGTATATGATGCATGCAATGTAAAGCCCTTTCCCGCCCGCAACTGCAAGGTCGGCGGTTCGAGTCCAGCTCCTCCCGGGCAAACAAATCTGTCGTAGTGTCCTTGAGCAAGACACCTAACCCCAAATTGCTCCCGTTGAGCATGGCTGCCTCCGCCAACAGTATGACTTCGCTTTGGATAAAAGCGTCTGCTAAATGCTGTAATGTAATGTAATAACTGCTAGAGGGGTTGGACAAAATAATGGAAACACATAAAAATGTATGAATATCAAGTACTTAATAAGGAGTAGGGCCACCCGTTGCCTTCAGAACAGCTTTGATCCTTCTTGGATTGCTGTCATACAAGTACTGAACTCAGAACTGTGGGATATTGAAGGAAAGTTTTCAGTTCTTTGAGGGATGATTAAGGTGGAAATCTACTTCACTCTGTGCTCCAGAACTTCCCATAAAGGTTCAACGAGGTGGAAGACATTTTTTAATCCTGGTGTCCATGAAACCACCTTGCTTTGCTTCATACTAACACATTTTCAGTTTGGTGGGGTTTCCCCCTGATTGTTAAGACTAATTTAATCTACAATATTTCCAGGGTAATCAGTGGTTTCAGCTCCAGGTGTCACTCACAAACTAACATTCACAGTCTGTTCGGTCACTTGCTTGCTGATACCTCATGAGATCATACATATCAATGGGTTAAATGACATTTTCTGTGATTCTGTGTGTGTTTACCCTCCCTTACAGGTTCATGAACCATATGAAGCACCACCTGGAGTTGGAGAAGCAGAATAGCGAGAGCTGGGAAAGCCACACGACTTGCCAGCACTGCTACCGGCAGTACATGACTCCATTCCAGTTGCAGTGCCATATTGAGAGTGCTCACAGCCCATTTGAATCCTCAAGTATAACATAATGGTCTATACAGCTGAATTTGACATAATTATACGAGTTACTGTTTGTAATTTTCTTAATTTTTTCCTCAGCCAATTGCAAGATATGTGAATTGGCATTTGAGTCAGAGCAAGTGCTGTTGGAACACATGAAGGACAACCACAAGCCTGGGGAAATGCCCTATGTCTGCCAGGTCTGTCACTTGTTAGTGAGTTGTGGTGTATATACAGGTTTAGTTTAAAGTGTCTAGGAAAACTGAATTCACTAAAACTTACATTTTGCTTTACCTGGTTTCACAGGTGTGCAATTACAGGTCCTCTTTCTTCTATGAAGTGGAGACACATTTCCGAAGTGTTCATGAAAACACAAAAGATCTGCTCTGTCCCTTCTGCCTCAAAGTTCTTAGAAGTAGTCATATATATATGCAACACTACATGAAACATCAGGTATGATACTGAGTTTAATATTGTCTATGCTATATGTCTAAGCTAATCTGTTTGAAGTATAACGTGCCTCGTTGAAATGTTATAAAGATTTGTAGTTATGACTAACCCAGAGCAGTGTGTTTTTATGACAGCCCACTGATGCTCTAAATCCATAAACTAGTGGATAGTATAATTGCAAGAGTTGGAACTTGTGCGTTGCACTATTAGCTCCAACTCTAAGGTTGGATTGATTTGGTTGTCTGCCGAACACCTTACTGTAATGCATAACAGGCTGACAGTAAAGGCTGCTTCTCTTCACCTGCCCGAAAGAAGCAATAAATATGGTAGAGTGGAACCATATACAATTAATTGCTATTCTATTAATAGTCGAAGAAGTTAACTTGATTACCAGTTGTGTTCTTTCAGTGAACCCAAATGAAACATCTCAAGAATTTGACTCTACGGTCATGCCAATTATTAGATATTTGTTTGTGTTCTTAGCCTGTAATCCTTTTTTCTATTTCAGAAAAAAGGAATCCATCGGTGTGGAAAATGCAGACTGAATTTTCTCACCTACAAGGAGAAAGTAGAGCACAAAACTCATGTCCACAAGACATTCAGAAAACCTAAAGCCCTGGAGGGCCTTCCTCCGGGAACAAAGGTCTGACCCTGTCATAAGATCTGTACTGCATTTATTGCAGACTGTGTGTCTTATATATTCCAATATTAATTCAAATGAAACGCAATTACACTACATATTTTTGGGTTTCTCTTTCCCTTTTCAGGTGACAATTCGAGCCTCCCTCACAGGAAAAATGCCCATGTTACCCAGCGTTCCTGATCTATCTGGTTTTAATGTCAGTCCAGAAATGCCAAGTTTCAAACAGGAAACCAAAACTCAGATCAATAACTCCAAGTCTAAATCCAACAACTCTGGAGTGGGAAGAGCCAAGAAGATCAAGAAGCAAGAGCGTCGTACTTCCAAGCACAACGTGGCGCTGAGGAATCTCAGGTTGTTAACTGAGCTATCAGTGGTTGGCACTGATGCCCTTTTATACAACAGTATTAGTAAATGCATTAAGAACTCATTTTCTTTTATGGAAAACATTTTGTGCAGCGATTCCACAGATCAAAAAAGTTTACAATTTATTGTGGAAAGTTTGGCAGTTTTATGATGGTGACTGCATAGCCTTAGTTTAGTGTAAACATGTTTCACATATTTTGCATCCCATTAATAAGCAACCAAAATTGGCTAATTGATTTTGATGTGTAAACTCTGAATGGCGAGTGAACTGAATGCCTTACTACTAGCAGCATTTCTATTTCTTTTAGTATGTTGGACTGGCTAGAAATGAAATATGATATAGTAGATATTTTTCAATAACTAATAATAAGCATGATATTTGGCTAACTTGACTCATGTAACATAGATAACATAAATGCCCTGTAACAGTAACATTGCCTAATGTCTAGGCATCAAACACAAATTACTTCTTCTAAATATTGGGAATGTTTGTGCATTTGCTATGATGCACACTTCCACTTTACTTAAAAATAAATATAAAGTAAAAATAAAATATATCCTAATAGAAAAAAATGGAATCAATTGCCTTCTGCAATACCCTGTAATTTTAACATCATACTTGAGTGTGTGAATGAAAACTGTTATGTACTGATTACATTCTTTGCTGCCTTCAGAATCGATGGAGGGAATTACACGTGCATTGAGTGTGACACAAAGGTTGACAACTTCTTTTCTCATTATCCGATGATTTCAAATTGTGGCGCATGCAAATATCGGACAAGTTGCAAAGTCTCCATTGGGAATCATATGATAAGGTGAGTAAAGATGTTGAATTGAAGTAGTATTTCACACTGTTGTAGTGGAGTCAGTCAATTTCAGGTTCTCTGCGTTCGTTTTGCATGTCTTTTTGTGTGTGTTAGGTTTCATAGTGCCATCACCAAAAACAGATTTTGGAAAATGGACAATCGGAAAAATCTAACTGTGATAAAGTAAGTGAGCTTCATCAAATTCAAATTTAAAGGACATTCTCACTAAATGTTGTCTACACTCCACACACAGATTATTTAATGGTATGGGAGTTGTATTCCACCATATCCGGTTGAAACTAAACATGAAAGACATTTCATCTTGCTTTTCTCCCCAGATTAACCCTGGTCTGTCTGAACTGTGACCTCCTTGTGGACGCATCAGGAGGTGACCTAATGTGCAGACATTTAACTGACAGACCAAATCATGTATGCAAAGTCATTCAGGAGAAAGGTATTGTGCTTTTTTGCTGTCGTACCGCTTGAATCATAGACCGAAATTAGTCTTTATACATGTTTATTAAAAATGTGTCTTCTTGTTTTCTAACCCAGCTGATGTCAAAGATGAAAATACAGGGTGAGTAATCACTCTGCGTTATATCATGTCGCCCATTTATCTATGATCTGTACTTGATACTTGACAGTGTACAAGATACAATCTAATGGTGATGTAATGATACTGCCACAACAAAATGGCCTCTCAGGTTTCAATTTCACTCAATGTAGAATGGCTATTGCTCAAGTGAAGGTTTATAATAAGCACTTGCAGATTAAGTGCATGACATGGACCTAGTATACAGATCACGTGGCCCTTTTTTTTTTAAACTAATGAATTATAAAAAACTCTTATAGTCTGCTTCGAATGTGCAACGCTATTGCTTTGAAGTATTGTATATTGCCTGATAAAAGCATCATGTAAAGACTCAAATGTAAATATAAATTGAACATTCACAATGCAGTAAAAAACAACTGTCCTTTCATGCAGACTTCCTGCTTTGGGGGAACCATCAAAAGTCTTGTACATCTTGACATCAGTACCTGCTGAAAGACCAAAGGAAATAATAACGGAAGAAGTTAACAAAGTCGCATCTGGAGGTGTTACTCTTGTAGATCATGAGGCCACTGTTGACCAACCAAAAGAGGAATCGGAGCAGAGCTTCTCAGCAGTTGATCGGGACATGGGGTCAAAACAAACAACCCCCAAGGAAAGCTCTCCTGAAAGGGAATTGAAGCAGTTGTCGCTGCCCAGTTTGTCGCCTTCCATGGTCTGTACATTGGATGGGGGTTTGGTTCCCCATGATGAGTCACTGGGTAACTCAGTGAGCCTAGATGTCAGCGAGCAGGTCAGTACCCCGCTGCAGGCCCCTATCACATTGACTGTCCTGGATCATGAGACAGGGATGGCTCAAACTGAGGTGAACAACTTGTCCAATCAGAGTGACAAAGCAGAAAAATCTGTAGAGTAGTGGATTGAAAAAGCACTGCTTCATCAGGCATACCTCTTTACAAAAGTAGTGTAGTTTGATTCATCCTACCATTCGTATGACAATATTGAAAAGCTCAAGGTTCATGTGTCGGGCTAGCCAATATCCATCTGTCATCTTCCATTGCATAAATATTTGCAAAATATGTCTGTATTTATAAATAAAAATACATCAACCAGAATCCCCTTCCTTGCTCTATAAAGTATACTTTCAAATGAATTTGCAAGTTCATACTTACAACACCAGAAACCTTCCCATATTCCAGACCGCTCACTGTCAGTTCTCCATTAGATTTATAGGATCTTGGCTCACGCTGCATCTGTTAACAATTTCAAACAGAATTCAAACCTGTCCGATATGTTTTTGCTTGATGTTTTCCCTCGGGAACACAACACACGCCCTAACTCCTCTGTTAAAGTTATATGTAGCATCTTTAAATATCTATTTATCATTTTCTAACTAATTGCGATACCTTGGGATAATTACTGTAAATAAATGAGACCATGGTCGAAGTGGATGGTAGTCTGTCTCACACCAGTGATATTGTCAGTTCTAGTGTTTCTCAAAGTTAAGACCACATTATCCATAAACCCCATTGCTTCCTGTCGCAAAGAGCATGTTGCTACTTGTTTTCTATTTCGCTTTACATTGGCCTGTCACTCCTTCCACCATCTGCCATTGCGAGAAACTCTAAAAGCTTTAGCTCCATTTGTGCTGGAAGAACAGTTGCCCTCATTCTGTTTGGTGCCATAAAGCAATCCATCAGATTTCCTGTGAAATCCGAACCGGTGGCACACAGTGTAGAGGCCAATGATCTTCATTTTTTTAACGGTAATTATATACTGTGATTTATTGATGTTAAAATGACACACATGGCATCCGTAACACACAGTACAGTAATCTCACTTTGGACAATCTAGTATTATTTTCCTTCCTATTATCTGACTAGTTCTCATTGCTATCTTGTTTTGACGTTGGATTTGCAGGTGAGATGTTTCTATAAGCTTTTGTATTTAAAAAAAAAACCTCACCAGAAAAATATATTATCTCTCTTTAATCTGTGATTTATTGTTTTTGTGTAAATAAATTATCTCCAAGCTTTAATTTGGAAGCTATTCCTTTCTGTTGAATTTTAGGCTGCTGTGCCTAACAAAAAAATCACGTTAGTGCGTTCTTAAAATTATATAATTTAAATGTATCTTTTCACTGTTTCCTGGTTTGTGACCAGCAGGTGGGGACAAATGCTGATCAACACTTCAGTGGTATATTGTTACCAATTGGGGTTTTCACATCCATGTGTCCCAGTGCAACATATAGCTCAACACACCCAAAGTTGCTTTTCAGCAATCAGTGACGGTACATGTAGGAAAACACACAGGTGAAGCAGCCTACATGGTTCAGCAGTATTGCAGAGAGAAGGCAAGTGGATGATCCTGGTTCGGTGTGTTGTCCGTAGATATTGACATGCCTCCTAACGGCCATTAGGGGTCAGATAGGCTAACCGTTAGGACGTGCGTGAGTTACTTTACAGGTCCATGAGTTGCATTGTTTAAAAAAAGACCAGTATTGGATTATTATATGCCTGAGCTAGTTCTGAGTATCATAACAATTGATAAAAGATGCATTTGTTACTAATTAAAGTAACCCCTCTCTGTTAAAGACAGGAAATGTGCTAATGGCTTTGAGTTTCAGGTGCACTATAGAAGTTCAAAGTCCAGAGGAAATTGATATCAGAGCTCGGTGAGATGTGTGGCTCTGATCAAATAGGTTCAGCAGTGGTAGGGGCATTATATTTGTGAATGCTGCACAAAAGCCCAAGTATTTGAAGAGGGAGCATTTAAAAACAAAAAGCAGTTATGAAATACAATTGTAGTCAAGTAGATTTTATTGCCCTACTTGTAATTGTTTTGAAAGTGCTACCTTGTAAGAGATTAACCAATAGAATAGTGTGTACATGTTACCTTGGACGCGAGCAGCACAGTACCTCGAGCTTACTAAGATGTCAGTCCATTTTTATGCCCACGGTGTTGGTTGCTTAAGTTGCCCTTCGTTGTGCAGTTACAGAAATAATAAAAGCACATTTCCTGTAGGCCTGGGCATCTTTTTTGTAATGTGACTCTTGTGTGTGTGGCCTGTGTCATGACCATAGAATATGAATTGGATAGAACGGTCTTTCCCATTCAAATCAATGTTCCAGGATGGTTGGCGCAGCGGGCATTTGTATGTGTACAGTCAGTTTATGGTGTACTAGTCAAATGACCTGGCAAACAGTGGAAAGTCCATTCAAGTTCTGTGGTAATGACCTTCAACAAACTTATGGTAAATCACATTGCTAAACGTCCACAAAAAAACACCATGTTTAATCAATGTTTTTTTTAAATGGATTTTAACCTGTCTTGTATATAATCTGTAAAGCGAGCCTTGAAATGCGTCTTTGGCTATGATGGCACTGTAGATGTAACCGCCTGAGTCCATTTTGAGTCCATTCCTCTAGAATATGTTCTGTTGAATCTTTTTAGGACATAAACTCTTCAGTTAGAGGTCTATCAATTACTGAATTTGGATCAAGTGTTTCCCTGTTGTTGTGTTATGTAAATAAACATTTAATACATGAGGTATGAGTTCTTGGGCATTTTTGTATGAATGTAGCTTGCTAAGGTAGGCAGGTCTACATGAGTCTTATAGATCTAACGCTGCATTCCAGAGATATCAGAAATAATTGAAGCTCCAATTGGGGCGTTGATTGAGTTAAAAGTACACCTGAACTTGAGACGACCATGTAGCTCCTGCTAGTGAAATGTAACAGCCATTTTATTCACGGACAGCCTTGTATCTCGCTATCTCTCCAGTGGTGCGCTTGCAGACGAGTGTTTGGATCATCCTGTAATGGACAGAGACCAGCACTGCATGGAAGTCAATGAGGCTAAACGGCTAACGTGGTCTGAGTTGTTAACCTGGAAATCGTCTAAAGTGACATTGTTTCAGTGACATTTCTAGATTATTTGTTGTCTTTTCCTCCCTGAGAATCCATGCTTGTACATGTCCATGCTTAGACGCTAGCATTGGACCATTCCTGTTGACTCTTAAGTACCCTGGATGTGTACCAAAGTGTTTTGTTACTGCTCCCTCCTCCCTCACTTTGCCGCATCTTGTCTTTTAATGGGAAGTAACCTGGAGGAGGCAAAGAAGGGGAGGAGAGATAACCGCTCAACTTCAGCATCATAAATGAGATGACAAAAGATGGGTGACCTCATGCCTATATATGTCCTCTGTAATCAGCTTTTTAGTCAATATATACTAAGATGGATACAACTTGGAAAAATCAAAAGGACCTCACCTGGAAGAAAACAAGACATCCAAGTGCTTGTGTTCTGCAACTGTACGCATTTTAAAAAAAAAACCTGTATTCTAAAAGGTGTTTACAATGTATTCTCACCTTCCTGGCTGTTTTCACAGTACTTTACCAAAACTATTCAAATAATAAAGAGTGGATGAGTAAAAGTGTTTCTGTCTGTTAACTTTGTATACAATGAAGAAAGGCCTGTGCCTTTTTGGGGGGGGTAACATTGATGTCAAGGAAGGGAACTGCATCAAAGCTGTAGTGAACTTCAAAAGTAGGATTTGTAAAAACTCAAAGGATAGTAAATGAACATTTCTATAGCATAAAAACACCAATATACATTTTCCACAAAACAAAGGAAGGACATGTTATTGTCATAACATGTTATAGTTTAGTTTGCAAGGGAAACTAGGTGTCATCTTTGTCCCAATTACTGTGCATAAAATCTGGAGATAAAGAATGTAAAAAGGAGTGGAAGGTTTAACTGTGGTTTTAGTGTTATGGTAGTACTCCAACGTGTCACGGCCCTGCTAGTGCTCAATATTTTGACTCATATAAATATATATATATATTATTTATGGCGTAGAGGTGACACCTACCAACTGAATGTGGGTTTCTGGTCTAGCAACACCGTTTTAAACACTGGGGTCCCACAGGGCTGTGTCTTGTCACCCATCCTCTTCTCCAAATGCTCAAATGAAGTCTACCTGCAATAGTGACGGACTGTCACTTTTTGAATATGCTTATGACATGGCCCTGGTGGCCCCCCCCTGACACATACAGGCAGTATGTGGACACCGTGGTCCTCTGGCTCCAGGAGAGCTCCCTGGAATTGTGAGCTGTGTTGTGGGGGACGCCGGGGGAAAATAGTTAAAACTACTATAATAAGATAAACATTAATAATAATTTGAAAACCAGTTTAATTGTTCTGATGCTGCAGTTTGTCACATTTATTTTGTATGCATTTTTTTCTTCTTTGTTATGATGCAATATTATATATTCTATTTTATGAATGTGTTTTCATTTTAAATGTTCAACTACGCACTGTGTTTATTGTGCAATTTATTTCAAGACATAGAAATTCCCTACTTTCAATGCACATGTGTAATATCGTCTTACTGTTTT
The DNA here is from genome assembly GCA_900312575.1 of Acanthochaenus luetkenii. Lineage (NCBI taxonomy): Eukaryota > Metazoa > Chordata > Actinopteri > Beryciformes > Stephanoberycidae > Acanthochaenus > Acanthochaenus luetkenii. Next base: position 15,539 of record OMOT01027637.1, on the reverse strand, counting down.
TACATTTATTTAAATCGTTTTTATAACAAACGAAATGCTAAATAATGTTATTTTGCTAATTAGAAGGTAGACTAAAATTCCATTGAACAATTTAAGTGATAGATGCACAAACACCAGTCATTGGTCAAAATATCGCTAACTTTGGTCGATTTTGAAAAACCGGAAATGCTACTGAATGAAGAGCCGAAAGGAGCCGGCTCTTATTGGTGAGCCGAGCCAAATGAGCCGACTCACTGAAAAGAGCCGGAATGTACATCACTAGTGTGAACGAACACAGGAAGACAGCAGGATGTCTAGGTTTCCCAGAATACAACACGGGCCTGGCGTCGTTAAGCGGTGTTGCCAAGACAACAACAACAAAAGAAAACCACCGAGGAAAGCTTGGTTGTGTGCTGTGGCGGCTAAGTGCGAGTCTGTGCGACAACACGCGTTTTAAGTGAGTAGCTGTGAAGTTATTCACGAACAGAAGGATCGGAGCGAGCCGTGCGGCCGACATGGTAAGCGGAAGTCAGATGGCTTGACTCCATTGTTCCATATCCCGTCTCTCTGTCGGCGTTAGATGGGCACGGTGGTGACGATCTAAACTCCATACTCGCACATGCGCAACACGTCATCCTAGCAAAGATCAAATAAACAATCCAGTCAGAAAACGTGAACCAACTGGAACAGTTGACGCAAAGCCCGCTCCCAGTGACGTCACGAGGGTGACGTCACGAAGCCTGCTTCCCTCGTGACGTCAGGAAGCCTGCTCTCGGCGACTTCTCTCGGCGGACTTGAGTATCTTTTGGCGTCCTCTTTTTCGGGAATACACAAATATGGTCAGTCTAATATTGCAAACCGACCGGTCAGGACATGGCTGACATGTCCAAGTTCACTCATTCACAAGCACGTCTGTCTCAAGGGACAACGCGACACCTGACTGCCAACTGGTTTGTTTTAACTGCTCTCTCTCTCTCTCTCTGTTTCTCTCCCACTGCTTCCATGAGCCAGAGGCGCAACTGGATGCGCAACCAGCAGCAGAGACTAGTGTCTCAACGCCAGTGTCAGGAGGAGCAAAGACAACGGCTAACGCGATGTCTCGACGAAGGGAAGCACATACAAGCCAGTGTAAAGAACGAGGAGAGGTCTGAGAAGAGGAGGCTTCTACGTGGGGTTCAGGATGAGTTCCAGGGACGGCAGCTCGAGGGCGCCCAGCTGATGGTATTTATTCATCATTTAGATTTCTCAATAGGAGTAGAATACTTATTATCCCGCAGGCACAGTGGCGTACACATACATACCAGGATTTGGTGTTTCTATGTACTAACGTTACAGAACCTCACGTAGAAATCACATGGGTAAGTGAACAAAATGTCTGTCCTTGTCCCCTCCAGGAGGACCAACTGTAACCCTTGGTATCCCAGATCCACACATCACATATTAGCTCTTGGCACTGAGCAGACACATTTGCCTACTTTATGCTTTAAGTTCAATAAGTTCAGCGACTGGCCAAGTATACCATCATATTGACGGCAGAAGGAGAACTGATACCGCTGGCTTGTTAAGGCCCACTCAGCAAATTTCAGAAACGTCACTGACCTCCGACAAACAAATAAATAAAACCACTTATTGCTCTCTGCATAATCGGAGCAAATGCACATTATCAGCTAAATACAAGTTCATGAAAATAACACTTCAGTTGCGAAAGAAGACAGTTTGTACATTATATGTCCTCAGGCAGGTTGTTGCAGAGTTTAGGGGCTTCGGCTGTGAATGAATGAGTGATCACCTTTTGTCTTTAATCTAAACGTTGGAACAGTTAAACATCTGCGGATCTAAAACAGCTGTTCTGTAGATGGGGAGTTCAAAGCGGTGATACATACTGTTGCCAAGCCATTTATTGCTTTAAAAGTATTCAATCAAATCTTAAGATCTTGCCAAATTCAACTGGAAGCCAATGCTGCATTCTGAGCTGGTTGCAGACGAGCTGCAGAGCTTTACAGCTGAGACCAATCATGTAGAGAGTTACAATAATCAATACAAGATGACAAAGGTATGAATGACTTTCTCCGAGCCAGAAAAGGATAGACATTTTAGAGCTATTTTCTCAATTGGTAGAAACAAGACTGAACACCAGCCTCTGAGCCAGAATGTAGTGTGGGAATGTATTTTGGGCTGATTAGTCGCTTCACTTTTGTAATCTGATTACATAACCTAAGGATTACAGTTACTGCCCAACACTGTCAATTGCATGTGGATAACCCAAGTCAAAACTGATCGACTTGCAGGCAGAGGAGCAGAGAATAAGCAGGGAAAAGCAACTGCAACAAGACGAGAGAATGACAAAAGAGCTGGCCCGCATCAACCATGACAAGCAAAGAGATGAGAAAATGAGGCAATATATTAAAGAGAACAGGTACGCACACTTCTGTTGTCACCGTGACCTATATTATGGGTAAGTATGCAAACTCAACTCTGACTGGAAGATGGGGCTTCTGTGTAATCTTTCTCTGCTTTGGTCTTTTTGGATTCCTATTATCACCTAATGTATTTCTTATTTTCAGCATTGAGCTTCGAGAATTGGAGTCGAAGCTCAAGTCTGCATATGTGAACAGGGAAAGAGCTGGCCAGATTGCTGAGAAGGAGGCTATGAGTGTTGAGATCATGGTGAGATCTGTCTTTGTTCATGCTGTGCAGTCACCAAAAGTTCGGTTGATTTTCATTCTCCGAACTGCCAATTGGCAAACATCGATTCAATTCTTTGGATTCCAGTGTCTCATGACAAATCACCTCTTGCCTGAAATGAAACCAGACTCGTTTCTCCACAGCGTAGCTTTCCAAAGGCAGAGATGTATTGATATGTTGTTGAGAGACGGTAACCAGCTTTATGCAACAGTTGCCTCACAACACTAAGGATCGGAGCATGACAGGCGCCTATTGTTACTGAAGCAAGTGAACTACTGCACCTCATTTATTGACAGACACTCCAGCTACTGCTGCTTGACCAAATATTAGGCGATTAGTTAAATCAAAATACGAGTGTGATGAAGCCAAAATTGCAGAGACAAAAACTGAAATATTGTTAATGCGATTAATTGAATTAATGGCTAAGCGTTTAATGAACAGTCACTTCCTTCACTGTGAGTTATTTTAAATTAAAATACATCAAAAACTGTCAAATTACTCATTGCTTTGCACCACTGCCTGTAGAACCTTGTGGAGTCACACTGTTGAATCTCTCCTCAAAGCATATGGCCACCAACGAGTTGTCTTCATTTTGCAGGAGGCTGCGATCATTTTCTGTTTTCTGCTTTTTACCTGAATTGTTTTAATACACAGGTGCTAAATGCTACAACAAAGTTATGTCATATCAGACAATCTGGCCTCTGCAACTGACTGTACTCTGTTCCTCGCAGCTAAATGTCGCAGACATATTTATGAGTGTGGCAGGTTGAACACCACCCAAAAACACTTGCTACATGCAGGCAAATATAGAAGTGTCTAGTGAAAAAAGTGCCTCGTTAAATAGACAAACAAATAAATGTATTGGCACCCAACATTTATCGTGGACATAAAGATGGAGAGAAACTGGATGGGAATAGTTGGAATCCTATTTAACCAGAAATATATATTTGTTTCTGTTTTGAGGCTTACTGACTGTATCTCTTTTCCTCTGACATTAGCGCCAGGAGGCAGACTTTGCTCACAAGATGAAAAGCGAATACGAGCGAGTGGACAATGAGCTGCAGACGCTGGACCAGAAGCACCATGAGGAGTTGTTGCGGTACCAGAGGGAGCTGGAGCAGCAGCTCGTGGAGAAGGAGTGCAGGAGACAAGAGGCGTACCAGGAGTTCCTCAAGGAGAAGCTCATGGTTGATGAAGTTGTCAGGAAGATTTATGAAGAGGATCAGATGTGAGCCCGTCATACCGACTCTCCTACTCTTCTACATACACACAGCTGCGCCCGCACACGCATTCTTCTTGCTAAACATTACAGACACGGGATAACTGTGAAAAGAGATTAGTGCCAGCAGAGATTGCATGTGAATTGCGTGAATCTGAATGTGCTAAAGCTCATGTTGGGAGTGTTGAATTTCAAAATGGATATGTTGCATACATTCATTCAATAATTGAACAATTTGAAATTGAATGGGATTATCATTTAATTTCAATGAGCAAATCTTGTCCCATTCCATTTCAAGCAAATGCTTTCAATTTCAAATCCTGCCAATTATTGAATTCATTTATTCAACAAATCCATTCTTTAAATTCAACGATTCAATATGAGCATGACAAATTCAAATGTATGCAATTCAAATCCAATCTCTGCACTAATCTCCTTCCATAGACAACATACCCGAGTGAGGACTATACTGAGGGTGTCGGAATGGCGTCCGAAATAATTGTTGCGTATTGGGCTTGTTGCACAATTACCGTCTTTTCTCGCAGGGAGAGACAGTTGAAACTGGGGAAGATGAAAGCCACTCAACAGCACATTGAAGCGTTCAAGAGACAACAGGCAGAATGGAGACACATGGAGCAGGCAAAGACGGAGGCTGAGAACAGACGCATCATGGAGTTTGCGAGCCATCAGCAGCAGATGGAGGAGAGCAGAATGGCCAAGAACAGAGAGCGAGAGCAAGCAAAAGAACAACTTCATAAAATGGTAAGCACACAATTCTCCCCAACTCCCATCCATCCATCCAAGAATGATTTATGCTTCGGTTTGCCACCGGTCACAAATATTACTATTCTCTTTCCTCCTCATAGCTCAGTGATAAGATTGAAATGGAGAGGCAGCAGCGCGAAGAGATGGAGCGAGTCCGTGAGGAACTTTGTTTCGAGGAACACGCAGAAGCTATCAGGCAGAAAGAAATTGTGAGGATGTTTATTTTACTAACGGTTTTCAAAAATCCAAACCACATTTTTCAGCGACGTTTTCAAATGTCTTTTCAAGGGTGCCTCTATGAAATCTGACGCTCCGTGAATTCCTGTTCACTTATGTTAATTGCTGAATAAAGCAGTTATGATTTCAATAAAGATGACATTTGTGACAAAGGGAAGAAGAACGAGTGTCAATAAGTTATATATTGGATGTAATCAATATTTTCACATGGAAACAGAACTTGTAAACATTTGTTCACTCTCCGCCACCTTAGACAGGGCGTCCTGCATCTGCTCTGAACAGGTACCGATTTACAAGCGCACCTGAATCATGTGCATCTATTTTGGAATTCTTTCTTAACAGGAAGAGATGGAGAAGAAAATCAGACATCGGCTGATGTTGCAGCAGAGCTGCCAGGATCAAATGGCATTCAAAGAGATGCGAAAGCAGGCAGAGAAAGAGGAAGAGGAGGCTTTCCGTCAAATTATGATGGCCAAATTTGCAGAGGATGATCGCATAGAACAGATGAATGCCCAAAAACGACGAATGAAGCAGCTTGAGCACAAACGGGAGGTGGAGCAACTAATAGAGGACAGAAGACGGCGGCATGAGGCTGACAAGGTACAGTTGGTCACAAGCCTTCATCAGACATATTCTACATGGTGGTGCTGGTGTAGTTTTTCTGTGGTGCAAACGAGTAGTCCATTGATACTGATAGTATTGGCCCTTAACTTTTACTTTGTATAAGGGAAGACCACAGATAACAGGAACCGAGTTCCATCACAGTGGCATTTGATATTTAGCACTTACAAAGTCTTAAAAATATTACAGTATGTACAAAGTATTTTTTTCCTCAGTTGTCCATATCAATGTAACTTGCTAATGGGACACAAAATGGGTCATTAATCTATTTCTAAGTAAAAATATGTTTTATTGAATAAACATAGGTCAATATCGAGAAAAATACTCAATACATGGTGCACCTCTAGTGTTATCATCTTTCAATTGTAATGCCACTTTTGAATGACTTTGACTGATGAATGGCAATTTGATCACTTTCCCCAAGGAGCTCGAGGCTAAAGAAAGAGCGATTGAGAAGGAGAACGAGGCGTTGTGTAGACAGATCATTGAAGAGGAGAGGCAACGGCTTCTTAAACATCATGCAACTAAACTCCTTGGATATTTACCTAAGGTATGAGACAGTGTGTCATTCATTCATAATTCTATACAGGTTCATATGTTAAAGCCAGTATATGACTGTCAGTATAACCATTTTCAGGGCTTGCTCCGTGAAGCTGACCTTGAGCACTTTGATGAGGACTTCAGAAGGAACTTTCAGAAACGTCAGGTGGATATGTTCTCTGAAGAAGGCTGGGAAGACGATGAATAATTGTCATTTATTAAATGTTTATACTATACCACTAGATGGCAGTCTATGCTTGAAGTGAAGGAATTTAATTCCAATTTTTAGTGACAACAAAGCCCTCGATATATCATAGTATGGAGCCCCCCAAAGCTCCCAGCGAGAATTGTTTTATTGCATTCCCTCGCAATATATTTTGCGTTCTCTCGCAATAGTGTTGCGTCCCTATGAGAACCCTACTGTTACATCAGTATCAAATAATAATAGGAACAATGAATGGCTAATTTATCTAAACTGTTAACAATATAAAAAAACAAGCATTTCAGAAGTGAAACATGTATTTATTGTATATAAACTTTAAATACAAAAATAACACTGGCCACACA
>OMOT01027636.1:0-14497 GCA_900312575.1 Acanthochaenus luetkenii | reverse complement strand
TCAACATCATTAAACCATAATGACATAGTCATGGAGTTGTGTGTGTGTGTGTGTGTGTGTGTGTGTGTGTGTGTGTGTGTGTGTGTGTGTGTGTGTGTGTGTGTGTACGCAGTGTGCAAAATACCCCATTGCAATCAGTTTAGCAAATTGAATAACGGGTGAGCTTCTTTATTGTTGTTATATATTTTTGGAGACCCCCCAAAACTTAAAGATTAAAGATTTAGATCATTTCAGGGGGTCCCAAGTGTCAACCAAGGGGTCTGAGACCCCCTGGGATCCCCCGTATTTTGCACTATGTGTGTACGTCCGAATGGCTAACAGGGCTAGCTCTCACCATCCCCTCTTCCCCTGTCACAAGCTTATAATGCATGTCGACTGTGTGTGTATGTGTGTGTGAGAGAGAGAGAGAGAGAGTGTGCGCGTTTGTGTCTAGACTCACTCTCTTCCCCGCAGACACAAACGCCATAAGTAAGGACCAGGTGCTTATGGGACAACTGGCTCATCATGCTTGCAGCTTCAAAGAAAGACTGTAGGGAAGGAGAGAGAAGATGAATGACCAAATTATTTACATGCCCACAACACAAACACAAAAAGAAAAAGTTATGCCAGTGTGATCCACCCGTTTAAATGAAGGACACTGAAATTACTTACTAACATATGATGCCGTTAATTCCAAAATGCTATAAATTAGGGATGTTCATGAGTAGTCAAATCCATGCATCCCACCCAATCAAAATTTAATCCAATGGAGGCAGAAGAACAGGAAACGTTTCCAGAGACTTAATGTCCTCGCCAAACAGTACCTTGACTTTCCTGGCACCTCTATGGCCACTGAGTGTTTTCCACTGCAGAGGAAGTGGGTTACAGACTCTGTATGTGCACCACCCAAGAAAATGTAGACATACTTGTTTTGCTTCACAAAAACATAGTTAGGTAAAGCTGTGACTTCTTTTTTTGTTTCTTTAAAATATTAGGCCTATTGGTGTAATTTGGAAGAAAATAACATAAAGCGCATTAATTTTGACTTTTTGAAAATACTAAAATGTATGTCACAGGTTGATTTGAGAAAAAGAAAGAAAGAAAATACCCATATTTACTATGTATCCATTTAGAAAATAAAGAGTTGCTGGAAATATATTGACATTCAATCACAGCACCCAAAATAAACATTTACTTGGTGGGCTGCCCAAATATTATCACTGTATGTGAAACACTACAAATATTTCTTAACAATGGCTGGTTAGTTGCCAAAGTGGCTTGTAAAGTAGCTAAATTTACCACTGCCTCAATCTACCAGCATTTGGCTGTTGTTAATTTCTCAGCCTGATTACAGTGTCAGTCAATCTGTAAATCTTAGTCAACATAGCAAGAATTCTTTCAAGCCTTTATACAAGACATTGTACCTTTAACCTTCAATATCTTCTATTTATTGTATTTTTATTAACATCCAATTCTTTGCAGCTGCAATGACCAAATGTCCCCTCGGGGAAGAATAAAGTTCAACTTATCCAATTATATGCCAAATATTTATTGTAAACAAACTTTACAGACCTCAGAGTAATTCCTGTGACCCTGGTCCAGGACTTTCATGACCACGTCCATTTGGTGCATGAGTCCATAGTCTCCTAGCTCCTTGCGGACTCCTTTGAAGATCTTGGTAAATGTCCCTTGACCTAGACTCTCCATCTGAAAGAAGAACCAACAGATGTCAACTTCTATGTTGGCAGAATAAACTCCACGGATGTAGGATTGTCATTATATATTACACTAATATTATCACTATACCAAAATTGTGATTTTGACTGGTAACCACCTAGATATTGCAGTTTCAATTCTTAAATGACAAACCTGAAAAACTCAAGTAACTAAAAATAACATGAAACTAAGTTGTTTAAAATGCAGTAATTCTCAAAAAGCGACTGATAGTTCCTTTAAAGAGGGGGAACAAAAACCTGTAATGGCTAACAGGGCTAGCAAAAGTAGTAACCTGCAAAACTTTCCCCGTTCTCGCAAATGGCACTATCATATAAATTGGCGCATGTGATTATCTTAAGTAATCTAGGGCATGTACAATATTGTGGGATAAATGAGGAAGTGTGGGATGTTCTTGAGCATGCAAAGCTTACAAATTCCAGATCTTCTTTCCTGATCTTGTGGAACACCATTTGGCTGATGTTGTGTCGATGTAATGATGGAGACAGAGGCACTTCGGAGCCCTTGTTGCTCCTGCATACCAGAAGGCCGGACTTTTCTGTTGGTCAGGAAAAAGAAAAATCGAAAGGCAAATAAAATCGTAATACACAGATTGATGCTTTCTCAAGGTGAAAGTGATCACAAACTGACTGACTAAAATGCAGCCTCTTGTGACTTTGATTGTGCTGCGATTAATCCTGCAGCCCTATTGCTGCTGCTTTCATACATCACATTTCACAAAATCTGTGCAAACATCTGCTAAACTCGGAAAAACATACCCAGGACAAGTCTAGATTCTGTTAGTTTTACCTTTGGATTTAGGTGGGCAGCACTTGCTGAATTGGAAAATGATGCCGTCAGAACGTACAGTTTCCTTCTGGTAGCAGCTGAGCAGTTCCTGCAGGCTGCTGAAGTTCCTTTTGGTTCCACTGAGGTTGAACTCCCCGTTGACAGACCTGGTTATCTGGCAGTGCTTGTACTCTACAGCATCGTACACCTAGCAGACACACAGTGAAAATTGATTTAAGTTTCAGTCATGCAGTCAAGAGTAACATCACAATTCCAATATACTCCACTTTGACACCAGTACAGGTGGTATCGATTCTACAATGATAACACAGGGGTGGGGACTAGAACAAGAATAAAATAGCATGAAATTAAACTTAAAGCCTTTGAAAATGTAATAATTATACAAGCAGCCATTGACAGTACTTCAGTAGGAGGATCAGAAATTCCTAAAAGTCTTCCCATAGAACGCAATTTCCTGACATGCAACTTCCCCCACTCTCACACACCAATAGCAAAACAGCACAGGGGTACAAAACAGAGCACATGACAAGCTTTCACTGTATTTCATTTTCTCCTCTTTTATCCATAGAATCAAATACCACAGGTGTGTATTACATACCCCAACAGGGAAAGTCAGAAAATACTTGTTGAAGTCCTTGGGGCTACATCGCAAAATGTACAATCCCCGCTTGTTTCCAGACTTCTGCAGTCGGTTGATGGCAAACTCCATTCTACAAATAAAACGCACAGCACAAAATATATGAATGCCGACATTGACATCAGAAGGTTATTTGATCTCTCGTACTACTCATCTCACTGGTTATTCATCAGAGAAATGCAGTATCCCAACTAGGATAGGAAATTAACACCAACCACCGAATGCTGGTCAATTCTTTGATTTAGCATATTATACCTGTATAAGAACTTTGTACTAATGAGACTTCGTAAAGATATGGACTCCCTGCTCATCTGGTATATGTTATGATTTATTATGTGCTTTCATTGTGTGTTAATGTTACGTGTATTCATTGCATTTGAATTGTGTTTTGAAGTTGCCTTTCCAATGTAAACCCCATCTGTAAACCACTTTTCTCTTACAGGACAATAAAGTTTTAATGATTTGAATTTAATTGACTTGTTTGGAGAGTTGCTTCCAATGTTTACAAGTTACATACCACATTGGAAGAGTGACAAAACATACATTCAATAATTGCAACACTATGGCCTCTGTGCTTGGTAGTCTATGAAATGATATTTTTACCCCCTTTTACAGTGCAACTTGTGAGCCGTACCACTACACAGATATTAAGCTTTTTAAATTTTGTCACAGAGGAAGAAGGAATACATTTAGATTTTAATGTTTTAGTTAGATTTTAATTACATTGTGGTGTGTCCTGAGCAACTATTGTTATCCACACATCAGACATTCTGTGGCCTTTACTATTTTGGGGGTTCTGTTCTAAAATTCATATTTGGCTGAAAAATATCAAAAGCTGGTGGTAACTTTTGATCCAAGTTGATAATAGTTGAGCTTATGTTACTGATACATTCAGAATAACTAGAATCCATCAGCTACTGTGGCCAGTGATTTAAAACAAAAGAACAATATAAAAAAATAAGTTAATTTCCTGCCTTTACTTCAATCAAGAACAAGAAGCTTCATGACTACTTTTGAGCCTTGGTCATAGCGATCAATATCAATAACCATAGCATTATCTGTGCATGTTATTGCTAGGCTCTGATAAATAATAAAATAAATAAATAAATAGGCATGATTATTCTTAACTTTACTTACGAGATGGGACCATGGCAATGAGAAGTGATGGCCTCCACAAGCCTAGGAGGCGCCACTTCTTTACAAAGATAATGGTGTGCATCTGTAGTCAGCCGGTAGTAACCATCGATGAGGGACACAAAGGACAGGGCTTCAGCCAGGCTCGGGAACTCCAGCTCCTGAGATGGAAGAAAAACGATAACAGAATACATCAACTGGATTCAGTCAAACTTTCAAATTTCAACCAATCTCCAAATTGTACATGTAACACCATATTAAATTCTTGTTGCATAAACAAGCAGGGTGAAAAGTAACCACCGGCCCCCTGCTAAACACTCCTAAATATTTGCTTTCTCCTCTTCCAGCCACTTTGGCAAGAAGCAAACCATAATTTAGAGGTCCTAAAAACATAACTGTCTGGTAGAAACATGAAAGTGGCTGGTGAATTTTGCGATGTACTAGACACTATGGTCTGTGGACAAAAAAGTAGTTAGTTTCCTTGCCTGGTTACAATAGAGTACAGATAGAGGTTCAGGACATCAGTTTAGTATTACCAGATTCTTTCCATCTTGCTTGTTAATGGTGACCACCCGGCTCTCCACAGCGCCCTCCTTGCTGGACTGTTTGATGCTGATGTTAGTAACATCAGGGAAGTCACACAAGGTCTGCTGCTCCTGGTCAAACAACATCATTAACATAAGACTTAAGGCTTCAGATTCAAATACTTTCTTGTCCATAATGGGAAAACTGGCCCAGCAGCAAGGCATACAACACAATACATTATCAGCATGAACAAAGAGATCAAATACAGAAACATATACAAGACATTAAATAAAACAATGGAAAGAGCAGTAGATTTAATGAATGGAGGATGTAGAATCTACCCGTAACAGTTAAGCAACTTTACAGGATACAGGAGAACTTAAATATGTTTGAATTAGCCTGTGGTCACCTAAACCAACAGCCTGAAGGAAGTGGCTCAAATTCTATCCACTGAAACGGGCAGTCCATGATCAAAATAACAACGGACTGTCTGAGAGTCTGAGTTTGACTTGCTGGACTTAAAACCATTTTGCTCTTTGAATCAGGTACTGGTCAGCAAACTCACCTTCCTTGCTAATACATTTAACAGACATTCAGTATCATTTGTAAGTCTTCGATTCTGCAATGCAAAGGAGTAACTCCTTTCGGAAGCTGTCTGAAGCACATTTCCCTCCCCCCCAAAAATGATGCATCCTCTTTCAATTTGAAAAATTACAGTAGTCAATATTGCAATTTCAATATTTTTTTGATTCATTATGCAGCTATATGAAAATGCCTATTCTTCTTCTTCTAATAATGAGCAGCAACGCAGTGTTAACATCCTCAATTCAGCTTTAAACGCAGAATAAAGAGCAATCTAAGAAACTGCTGTTCTGATGGCCCTTAATTCTAATTTCTAATGCAGTTCCACACATTGCTTCCCAGTGTGGCTTTGTAAATAACAGCAGACTGGACTACTTGTTCCACCATCAACATGAAATTGGCTTCCACAAAAATCTACACAATTGTGCACGTCACATTTTCAGGGCAGGAAACGAACACCGTCTACCTGCTTCTTTTAACCACCAAAATATTAGTAGAATAAAGAAGAAAACTACAAATGATGGTTGGCAAGTGGCTGAATTACCAAGATTTACCAGCATTTGGCTGATGGTGCTGGGAAACTGTCCACCTAGCCTCCATAAGTCTCTCTTTGTATGGGAGGTAATTGGTTCAGCCACAATTCCTCAAGAGGTGCAGTAGTCAACCACAAAACACTGTTGTGCAGGCAAGCAACCATGACTTGGAGGGTCCCCATCCATTCAAAAAATCTAGTTGGTGCCTGTTGAATTTTGGTGGGCAAAAAGTCCTTTCCCTGCCCTGTCCTAAGACAATAGTTGTAGTTGTTGAGTGTAGTAAGTAGGGAGATCATTCTTCAAAAGATGACTCAAAATGGCATAACACTGAATCCCTAACAGCTCCAAGGGCACCGTTCTCTAGCTGACCCTGACCTCTGACCTATCTGTGGATGGGGGGCAAGCCGGAAGATAATTTCCTTCCAGAGATCAATAAATATTCACATTATTATTTTACTACGTTTACAAAAAATCCCTTCAACCTCTCTTACTTTCAATTCAGGTATTGTTTTACCTAGCACATCTGATGTCGTGTTCGAGTGATATTTCAGGGAACTATGGATCTGACCCTCACAATGCTGTCCATTGGTGGCTTGTTGGTGATCTGAAGTTTTCTACTGTTGCACTCATTTTAAGCTTCTCTGAGTAAGAGGGTCAGTTAAATGTCTAAAATGTAAAATATATCACAGCCGTAAGACAGTAACAGAGGAGTGACAGGACTCCTGGTACCAACCTGCTCAGAGTCTTTGTGCATATCACGACACCACTGGATGCCGGAGTCTGCCGCCACCAGGATGGTGAGCTGCCCGCTGGCGGGATCACTGACTTGGAAGGTCTCTGTGTAGAAGGCCTTCTCCAGGGACTCCATACTGATGAGGTACTTGAGCTTGAGGTCACGCGCTGTGGCCCGGCACTGACTGAACTGCTGGATGAAGCGCTTGAAGCGGAAGCGGATCCGCTTGCGTGTCAAGAAGTTGCAGCCCTGGATGTGAGCCCTCAGGTCCTTTGGCAAGAAGGACTTGTAGCTAGAGGTAAGGAAGAGAGAAAGTCATTAACGTCATTAACGTCCCCACCCATAACGTCGCAATTGACCTTAGTGTAACCAAACTAAATGTACTAGAGTGCATCATGTTATCTTACAGCACAATCATGTCTAAGTCAAGACTTTTCTTATAGGTAGCAATAGCCAAGATGTTAGAGCTAATTTGGTCTGTACCTAAAAGCACAACATATTCATATCCAGCCCTTGACAATATTACATTTCAGCCAAGGAACTGGTTATATTTAGATTCATTTAATCATGAGTAGGTATTCTGTTATTGGGAGACTTCTCGGCAATGTTGATAACTTGCACTGGCTCCATGAGGACTCGCAATTGTGCAATTTGGCAGTGTCTAACATTTGCTTTTTGGCTCACCTGTCAAGGGGTTTAAATTACCTGCCAGAAATAATTTTTACTGCCAAAAATAGTTTTTCATTGAAATGTGTCACCCTACACATTTTCAAAGCCATTTCCTGCACAGAATCACCTACTGTGTGAAACATTCAACAAAGAGACGAGAGCAGATTTAGAGTTTTAATTTAAAACTCTCTCACTTACTTATACAATGGATATATATTTGTTTTTGTTTTTGGGGTGGCCTCATATGTGCCATGTGTCGCCACATGAGAATAACGTTACATTAGGCTAGTCAGCTATCCAGGCAGTGGAGAAACAGAAGTTTAGACACTACCACTTTGTGTAGAGCCAGTGTAGCATCGTGTAACAGCATACCAGGCAGCCATCAACAAACTGATACCATTGTTTTCTTTGATTTGAAAACAGGCAAAGACCAAACACTGTATATATGCAAGGTATTGAAATGTCTCTAAAACGTTACAGTGCATTGTGATGGGTGACCTTTATGGATTTATCCACCAAAGACAAAATGTGGTACTTGACAGGTGTTCATTTTGGACCCTGCGACTTGCTTTAGAAACTGGCTGTAGAAAGACCCAGGAATCAGATGAAACTTGGCCATTGCTTTTTACTAGTACCTTATAGTGTGGTAGATCTCCAACGGTGACATCTGTCTCTCCTTGGCTGTCCTCGTCATGTCTAGTACGGCCATGCCGAGGCACTCCTCCTGAGCCTCGTGGGAATTGGGGATCTTCACCAAACTATTTACAAAGTCACTCCTCCACTGCACAGAGACGAGAGTGGCAGAGAGGTTATTATCATTGCAGGCTATTGGAGCTTATTGAGGATATTTTTTGATGAGCCATAAAGAATGCTGTTGCAATAATCAAATTAAATGAATGCATGGACCAGTGTTTCAGCAGCTGAGAATGATAGGGAGGGTCGGAGACGGGCAATGTTCCTAAGGTGGTAAAAGGCGATCTGGTTTACATTGGGGAGGGTGATACCAAGGTTGCGGACGTGATTGGAGGGGGTGACAATGGAACCATCAATGTTAAGAGAGAAATCGTGGGTGGAGCGGATGAGGGAGTTTGAGCCAATGATGACTTCAGATTTGTCGCAGTTGAGTTTCAGAAAGTTATTTTACATCCATGTTTTGACGTCAGTAAGGCAGGTGGTGAGGGTGGAATGAGTGGCTGCGGAGATGGTCTTGGTGGAGAGGTATAGCTGAGTGTCGTCTGCGTAGCAGTGGCCATGTTGGCGGAGGAGAAAGAAAGGAGAATGTCATTGGTGACCTTTAAAAGTTACTAAGAGAGTTAGGGTAATGCAGAGACATGTGTAGAGTAGACCGGATATGGACAGAGTGTTAACGTGTTGTGCCAAGTTAGTAAGTGTTTAAATAAAAGCCATTGTTCAGATAAAAGCCTGCGTTATCATTTTACAGTAACCATCTGCCGATGATGCGGCTAACTTAGGGAAGGCCTATCCACTAGGTTTGGGCGGATCGAAACTGATATCGATACTTCGATACTCATTTGGTATTGATTTCAAAGTTATTTTTAATCCAAAATGCGGTTGCGACACTCAAGCGTCATAGTTCCCACTAGGAGGTGGGAAACCCCCGAGTTCCCAGGTGTCTTGAAGGCAGCCATACAATCTCTAAGAAGTGAGAAAGCAGTCATGAAGGGGCTTTAGTTTCATGTCCAGAGGTTTTACAGACTGTTTTTCAACATGTTTGAAAAAAACTAAACTGATTCCTTGCACTATTTTCAAAGGCAATTCAGAGCCCTTTCCAATTTCTGATTGTTGGTTTAATTTTAATTATTAATTAATATATGGTAGTTTATCTCTTGGTAGTTTCTCTTCCGATACACTGCTGTAGTATGTTGGTCATGGCAAATAAAAAGTACATTAATGTAACTGCTTTGGGGCCAATTCTCAATGTAAACATTAATATGTTTAATAATGCACAAGGTTAGAGGGTTCCTTATACAATTTACAGCATTAGTTCTCTGAGAATCTCTTTCATATCCACGAAAATTGGTATTGTAACTGAAACATCCCTAACCTAAGCATTTACAGAAAACGTACTATATTGTGATATATATCGTTATTGTGATATAATTACCCATATCGTGATAGAAGATTTTGCCCATATCGCACAGCCCTAGCCTATCTCTATCACAAACAAACAGAAAAGCATAGACCTGGATTAGACAGAAGAATTCAACATGTCCTTCACAAAGCAAAACACAACTGATTAGTCATGGGTGAGTGCGAGCATTAAAAAAAAGAAGAAGATTATTTTAGAAAGATTATTGTTTTGGCATTTTCTCCTTTATTAGATAGTACAAAGCAGAAATAGACAAGAAAGACTGGGAGAGAGGGGGGTGACATGCAAAGAAGGTCCCAGGACATCTTAGTTACATGGTACACGTCTTAGACCACTGAACCACCAGGACGCCCCAGTGCGATCATGTTTAATGGCTTAATGGATGCAAACAAAGCTACAACTTCAAATATCCCCGCCGTCACGCTTTCCTCTCCATTTTAGGCTTCCCCATGTCACTGGGGCAGATTTCCTGGGCGTAATTCCATAATCCTTCAGTTCACCCAGAGTTCACCTCCAGTCATATTACAGCTACAAGCTACCTGGAGCCTACATAATATATATTTTGACTAACCCAAGCAAATGTGTTTTAACACATAATGCAATGTGGTGTACTTAAATAACCTCTTGACTCAGGGCATGCAGAGCTCTATGGCTACATTCATTGATGTTTTTAGTGCAGTGTTAACAGAAAAAACTAAACACAGGCAATCTGAATCGGATCTTTTCAATTCCGATTTGGACCCCATTTATTCAAATAGGCTCCATTTCGGACAAGGACAGGGACTTTACAGTAACCAATGAAATTGTTGAACACAAGCTCTGAGCTGGGTCAATGAAGCTTGGAGAGCACACAGAGTAATACAAATAATAAATAAAAATTACTCTGTGTGGGGAATGAACTTTGATCGCTCCTTCAGATTGTGTGCACGCTCAAGTATGGATTTATGCTTGCGAGTTGTAATGTTGCTCACAAAGATGAATTTCCCTCTCACGCTCGCAAACAGGGAACACAAAGAAGGAAGTTCAATTATTTAAATCATTTCTGCACAGATGCTCTATTTTCACAGTCAACACAAGGACAGAATCTGCTTATAGCCTGGACTCAACTGGCTGAAAAGCTCCTCAGCAAAGACATCCATGGCCAAATACAAACATTATGCATCTCTGCTCTCACGTGGGTGTGAGAGGGAAAGAAATACATAAAAAATTACAAGATGCATTTTTGTTCAACTGTTTGTTACAATTTTATTACCAGTACATTTCATATAGGGGGTGGCTGTATGCTGAAGTCTTTACCTGAGAGAAGAGGTATGCCATGACAAAGTCATCAAGGACAGGGCTTTCTGACCCCTTGACGATCCCATATCGATAAGCCCGGGATGCCCCACCACTGTACCAGCCGGGGAAGTAATACCTGTGGTATACAGTAAGAACGGAAATGCAGTGAGGACTTGAGGACGTTTCATTTTCTCCTTCAGAGATGTGATATGGGAAAAACACCTGAGAGACAAAGCAGGTGGAACAAATAATGTAGGCTACCTTATTCTAAACAACACATCTTCTGAGGCCGATTCGTCAAGCTGGAAGATGTGGTTGGGAGAGAACCACAAGCCATCTCGCTCTCGGAAAAGACCAAAAAGACTGCAGTACAGAGGTGATACACCTAAGACAGACAAACAAATGAGAGGGCATTAAAGCTGCACTATGTGCTGTAAACTTGCACTCCATTCTATTACATACTCAGAACAGAACAAGCATACGTTATAAGCTTGTTCCAAACCCATTTCCCTTATATTGAAGCTTGTTAATTTATGTAAATGAGGTGAAAGCACAGAATTCCTACAGGTAGATATTATTTTAAATTATAATTTAGGGACAGCTAAGAGGAGCACACAATAAGCCATGCCACTGGACACACATTAGAAAAGTATTTGTTTCTAGTACTGACACAGGTGAACAAAAGGTCAATAAAGATTAGCTAAAATGTCAGTCGTGTAACATGCGATTACACCAACATACAGGCTGGTCTAGTTTCTTCCGCCCATTGGGCCTTCTCTGTGTAATAGTAGTGTTATGCTTTAATTGACTTTTGAAATGGGCCTCTGGCAAAAACCACCAACCAAAGCAAAGCTACAATATTTTCTGTTTATCCTTGGAAATAATAAATAACGGTAGACAGACTGGAGTTAGGCTTCATTTTACAATGAACAACGATTTTTCCACTGATAGGTTTCACTGTGGCCTCTTGATAACCTTATCACGGGACCTATGCGAGCTACAGCAAGACAGATGAATGGGGGTGCTTTGCAGTCTTGCAGACCACAAGTACTCACTGCACGCCTTGGCTGCATCCATGCACAGCTCCTCTGCCACATAGTCCCCAGGCGGATAGTTGAGGGGGCTGCAGTCGGCTGTTCCCTGGCTGCTATGGTAGAAATGAAGCCTCAGGACACTGGCGGCTGGCCTGGACTCCCGAGACTCCCGATGGGCAGTCCCATTTTGGTGCACGGGGGGGCATGTGGGGGTCACGGTGTCCATGGCTGGCACACAGGCCATCAACAATGTAGCGCCTTCAATCAATTCAAAACACAAAGTCAGCCGTAAAAAACGATGACTTATTTGTAGTAAACTGGTGAATTTAATGTTGTGATCAGCTGTTAAGAGTACATATGCCCTAATGTCACAGGCTATACAATCTGTAAATCTAATACCTAAATTGTGCTGCTCTCAGTGAGAGTTATCCAAAACAGTCTGGAAACATTCAGGGCAATCTACCACTTTACATTATCACGGCATGAGTATTTCTAGCCCCGCTGCATGTCATTCTCGATCACAGCTTAGTGCTGACCTAGTTTAAAATGTACAATTTCTCAGTAAAGTTATTTAAATTGGAATATAAATAAAAATCCATGCAGCACCCTTCGTAAAAGATATGAGCTTGTATTGCAAGGCATCCATTTGATCAGTTCACTTCACATTTTGATTTCAATCCAGTCCACCAAGCACCACTTATCACATTCACATGTCAGCTTTTTAAACTGGTGTGTACTGATCACATGCTTTCTGGTTAAAGATGTTACAATATTCCATGTATTGGAGTAAGTCCTGCTTGGTGGTTTAGATGCACACTGAAATGAAGAGCGTTACGGCTAGATTGTCAATTAAAGTTGCACGCTAAATCCCAATTTGCAACGTAGGCTTGTAGTACAAACTTATCAAGGCCGAGATCTTGCTTGATAACGTTAGCTATAGCTTCCTACCTTACATAGCTTAGCCAAACACACCCACCCACCCTATAAACAGGTTATAAAAGTACATTTCAGCTTCTTAGCTAACTAACGTTGGATAGTTTTATTTGTACGTGTTAATAAACTGGACAACGCTGTGAAGAGATCAATTAGTTCATGCAAACAACTTACTTTGGTCGCTATAGCCAAACCTGCAGCTAGCTTGCTAGGCCAGCGCTGCAGCCAGGACGAGCGAGAGCCACTGCTGGTGTTTGACAGCTACGGCCAGGTAACGTTAGCTTAACTCCCTGCTTCAGTGCTTCGGTATTCAAATATTTGCCCGAGAAGACAATGCACTTATATTGGCAACAATCGGCTTGCTAACCCGCTACACACCTCTAGCTAGCCTACCCATCTCACTCCGTCTGGTACTTTGCTACTTCCAGCAGTGAACTTGCTAGCCGTCTATCTTGTCAGCCTAGTAACGTTAGCTAATGCTAGCTAAAAACACAACACGCGCGATTAGAAATTGGACAACACACAAACCATTCATCTGCAGATACTCGTCCAGCTGTACAACATTGTTTAGCTATGATTGTACGAAGAGAGTAACGCAAATGACAACTTGCCAGCTGTAACGTTACAGCTCCAACTCTGACAGGACAGTTAACGTTAAGTTAAGTCTGCTACTCTGCGCAGTCGATCGAAGGCGAAGCAGCAAAACCTGCCTCTCCCACCATACTAATGCTACCTTCAGGTACTGTCCGAAAATATCGCAGTTACGATCACGCGGCAAATGAACAAAGTGGTAAATAGGTTCTGGGTGATGTCTGTTATTTTACCCGAGTTGTAGGGATGTGATGTACAGAACAGGGGGTGGAAGATGTATCTACAATTGAAGGTAAATGTGATGTATTTTACTATTATATCTGTGTAAATAATTAGTATTATAGTATACCACTTCATTTCTAGAATAAAACAAGAGCCATCAAAAAAATAAAATACTTTTGTTACAGGGACGTGTTGTCGTCATTCGGGGATTATGTTTTCCTACAATTTTCTTAGTAGGGATTTTTTTATTCCGTTTGCCAATCAAATAGGCGAAATTATGAAGTTATGACATATTTGAACGCGTTTCTGAATTAAATGTATAAAATGTATTTTATTTGCAGCTTCAACACCCATCAGAATCCACTTCAACAAATAAAGAAATGTATAATGGATGAACCCCTGAAAGCAAAAATAGTTATGTAAATAATAGCTACGTTAGCATTGGACGTAGTTAAATCATCTTACTCCCCTATTCATTTTCACGTTAGACTAAAAGAGGGTGGGATCCGGAATCCCTTATTTGGGCCGAAAACTTATGTCACGCTTGAGAGGACAATGCCAAACAAGTCGTATGACCTCCGGTCACGGAGTTAAGAACATACGAGGATCACGTGAAGGCAGCAGTTGTCGTCATATGTCAACAAACCAGCCGCTCCCACCAAACTACAGCCAATTCACTTAAACTACCCAAAGTCATGTATACGCGATTACTAAATATTAACATAGCCTAATATTTTAAATACTTTAAATCATTTTATGGTCACAAATATATTGTAAGGGCACAAAGGCCCTGGTCACTGTACGCCATAGTTTTGGTTGCTTGTAATTATGTTTATCTAGGCATTTAAGTGTATTCTGCTGTAGTCTCTGTGGATAAGACGATCAGCTAAATGCCTATAATGTAAACAAAATGAACCCAGTAATGCACAGTATCTGTTTTTATTTACAGGGTTAAAGTGCTTCAGGGTGGATGTTTCCTTAAACATTTCCTTCATTTGTGCCAAAACTTTAGAA
>OMOT01027634.1:0-12232 GCA_900312575.1 Acanthochaenus luetkenii | reverse complement strand
ACCCACGGTGACTTGAGTACCTGACATGCATCCTAGTCCACTGAGCCACCAGTCAGACCCTGGGCAGGAGTCCAGCTGTCCAGCGCCTCTGGCTCGGGCCCTGTTTTGGTGGAAACTGTACCGGGTCCCGGATTCAGTGGCGATGTCAGTCTCACTCCGGAGCAACTGGTAGATTGTTTTGATGAGCTAATTTAATTCTCAGCAGGAATTTGGTGCTGAAGACTGTTTTTGAGGAAGTGGGGTAGAGATGGGAGTGGGGCAGCAGTGCACTGGGAGATCTGGTCCTGCTTGCACTTAGTGTTTGAAGTTCAAAATGTCTTTTTTCTTTCTTTCAGCATGCATCATCGTATCACCATGGGTGTGTTTTGCGTGAAGTCTAATGGCTGTTAATGCCATCTCCTCTATTTTCATACAGTACATCTCCCTCTCAACAACAACATAGCTCAGGTTTACATTCCTCTCCTCGTTTATAATGCTCAAGTCCTTTTCCTGACCTGCTTCGCATATTTCATGCCTTGCTGTTTATAGCTGATGAGTGAGTATTGTTGTGGCAACGCTTCCTCAGGTCAAGTGCTTGGCATCATGCCCAAGTGGATTATTCTAATCGGCCTAGTTATCGACTGCTCCTTTTTTCCGTCATAGTCACAGCTATAGAAGATCCTCTTAAAGTGGCTCATCGAGGCTTAATATTGGCTACTTTGGTCTAACGTAGACTCACTGTGTTGCTAACGGCACATGGGGTGGGTGGCCTGCACTGGTTTACCAGCTCTTTGGTGCAGGCTAATGGTTTCTCCAGAGAGCCCTCCCAGACACCAAACAGCCTGGATGTCTGGTGATACTTTTTTATAGAAAGGCAGGAAATTGAACCTGCCACACATATAAAAATGACAGATGGACTGAAGGCAATGCATTTTTTATTCAGCATGTAAGAGAACGTGTTCTTAACATCCTGAGTAGGCTGGATGTTCGCAACACAGTAACAATTTTGGCAATTTAGTTTTTTGTTTTTCAGGACAGTGGTGTGTTATTTTGGACGTAACCGTAACTACTGCTTTTCTTTTCTTTGTGTGGGACAGCATGTGGTCTAGAGCTTACCTCCCCCTCGTCTAACAAAGGCGTGTTTGAGGAGGTCGTCTCTCTGCAGTCTCCTTCAGACTAGTTGGGTTGCTCACAGCAAAACCAACGAATCACCGCTGTTTGTCACCGGTGTTCCCGTTAGCCTGTGTTTGCCTGTCTGTCTGTTGTGTGTGTTCACTCCGTCGTTCCTTATTCCTCCGTCGTTCCTTATTCCTCTCAAGCTATTTGTCCGGAGGCTTCTGTGATTCTACCACATGTTTCCATCCATCTCGGTGTAAATATTGGCTGGACCACACGCACACACACACATACACACAGGCGAACACCTCCAGGGACCATTGAACATGAGAAGTGTACGCCTATCTGTGAGTGGGCAGGGAATTGGGACTTCCTGTGTGCATCGACACGCTGACTGTAAATCACTTTGGAGCAGACTGGTGTGTGTGTGTGTGTTGTCTGCCTCTCAGAGGAGGCTACAGGCTTGTCCGTGGCGAGACTGAGAAATGTTTCTTTGTTCCCAGTAGGTCCAGTATGTGTTTGACTTAACGCATAATGGATAGAATTCCATCAAAATTTGGTTGTATTTGAATCTCTCTCACACACACACACACATACACACACACACACACATACACACACACACATACTGCTCATCTTTTCCTTTTTGTCCAATCTCTCCTTCAATAACATATTCCAGGAATTCACGCTCTGGTTCGTATTGATAATGCCATCTTATCTGGCTGTGCACACCCAGCTGAGCTTCATGGGCCGTTATTCACGCTGCATTAATTTCCTCTAACGCCGCATCAGCTGTGAATTTCCCTGTAGTAAGGTCCTCTGTGGGTTTTATAGTTTCTCTGGAAAGGGTCTGTGTGTTCCAGTATGCATTGTGGGTTTGATTTCGAAAAGACATGCTCCATACAACAGTTCAGAGTTTTCGTGTGCTCTGGAAGTTTTACGCTTCACATTTTGTTGCGTTTGTCGTGAAGAACAGTAACAGAGAGATTATGGTCTAGTTCATGGTTCCGTTGCCCAGCCACTATGAGCACATATTGAACACAGACCGATGTTTTCAAATTCAGTCAAGAAATGTGTATGAACCCTTTTTTAAATATAAGAAGCAGGTTGGGAAATGAACACCAGCCATCTGTCATCCAGACACCTTGACAGGTAACCAACCGTCCTCTCTATTATGAAAATATATTGGCTTCTGTGGAGATGGATGAAAAATTAAGTTCCCTATCCTGATGAGTAGGATACATGATAGTCCTGTGGTGCAACTGTGCATATTCGCATTGACTTAGCCTCCTTTACCATCTGATTTAGGCTCTGTGTGGGCAGCGGTTGAGAGATGGCAGTTGTGTCCAACCACATGAGGACGGCCTTTCACATAATGAAGGATTTACAATTGTCTGCGGTTTACAGATTTACACTTTTACAGATATCACCAATAATTCTGAACATTTGAGAATTTAACCACTGATCTGAGTCCTTATCAGCACACTAATCATCAAGACAATTTTCTTTGAATGTGAGCCTGAGCAGAAACCTTCTCTTCAGGACTTCTACTTACCAACATACATACTTTTCTGCAAACATTGACATACACATGCACACACACAAACAAACACACACACATCCTGACTGGAAAATGATTTTCCTCCCATGTCCCGGATGACTGGGATAGAAATTCCTCTCCTCCTTTTTTCCTTTCATGTTCTGCAATGCCGATCAATCCATGTTAATCGATTAGACAAGTTTGACCAAGGAGGAGGGAGAAGGGAACAGAGAATCCGCCGTCGAGTTTGTCAGCCCCGCCCAGATCAATTTCCGATTCATCTGGCGTCTAATCTTCAGTGTGCAAACCAATCCCTCTCCACTGATCCCGCCACGCAACCTTACACACTGGAGACCGGACCTAGGGCGTCGGTAAACAAGCTCGCGCCCACACAGACGTAAACGCACACATGCACACACAAATAAAAATGCATACGGATGCGCACACATATAGCCTCCCACATCAAGCATGTGTTAGCCATAATTTGAAGGCTAACACATGCTTTGACTTGTTGTTGTGTGCCGTTAAGATTAATTTGTTGTTTTTAGACAAGCGCCACTTATGATGATTGGGTTTATGGGTTCCTTTTCCTACGACTATAAAACCCCCAGCATGGTGTGCTGCATAATGCTCCAATTTAGATACTATTTGGAAAAACCATGAAAGACATTCCAAGAAACTCTATGAAGCCTTTCATCTCACTCTCTTTCCCTCTGTCAAGCCCATAAACAGATGACTGGTGTCCAGATCCATGAGGCTTTTTTATTCTGTGGTTTTTACCGTGCCATCTGCATCAGAGGTCACAGCTTACATTTGATCTTCAAGACATTTGATCTGGAGTGACTTGCAATGAATAAGCCAGTAGCTGTTCAGTGTCTTGCTCAAGGACACTTCGAAAGGCTGCTCCAGAGGTTGAACCTGTGACCGTTTTAGTTGTTTGACAAGCTCTCTTAACCTCTAGGCCACCTGCTGCCTCAGTTGTTTGAATCTGGGTTAGCACATTAACACATTCATATGAAACTATTTAACCCAATGCTCTTTCTTTTTTGAAGAGCTAACAATTTATGTAAAGCTCTCACTAGGCAAACATCATGTCAGCTTTCACCAGAGGTTAAGAGTTAGCAATTAGTCCCACCCACTCATCGGAAAGGCTTGGCACACTCGGCAGACCGGATACTTGCAGCAGCCTCTTTTCTGAATGAGAAATCATAATCTGGCCAAGAGCTATCATTTTGAGCTGAGGAACCTGTGGTCTGTCTCCGTGAAGGCTGGCTGCCTGGCTGGCTGAAGACTTGGTTGCCGGTTGGCTCTCCCACCAAGCAGCTGGTGTTTGTCACAGGAAGTAGGGCTTTCTGATTTGGGTCATTGACGTGGCTCTGCCTCCCCCTCCGTAAAGGTCCGCACAGAGAAGAGCTCTGACTACTTTGCCTAACTGAAAGGCAAACACCTCTTAAATTAGGATGAATGGACTTTTCAGAGGCTTAGTTTGCCTCTCTAATTGTGGATGTGTAGCTCCACCCCTCCGATTTAGGGTGGGGTCTCTGACTGAGGTTGTTTTGTGGTATTTTAAACAGTTACTGGTGATGGGAGTCTCTTTTTATGACGTTAAAACAGCCTTTGGCTCAAACAAGGCTATGCCCTCACCGCTCACAGATTACAGGTCTTTTAAAGTGGAGTTTGTTGGCCGTGAACTTCTGACAGCAGTTTCCTACGCACTGCAACTCTCCTGTGGTCTCTTCGGAGAAAAAAAGCGTGACATTGTAAGTTTGCAGTTATATATCCCAAGAGGCCCGTTCTTTGATGTTCCACTGGGGATTCGACTGCAGTAATAATTAACCTCCACACGTTCTTTGAAGGCATGCTCTTCAGGACACGAGCTTGAGCACGAGTGCCTTTTCTCTTCCATTGAACTGTAGACTTAACCTCCTTTCCAAACAGGACACAGGCTTTGGAGTGCCTCTCGGGGTGGGAATTTGACAAAGGCACCTTTTGTTAGAAGAGGTGAACCCGATTCGTAGCAGCTTGGGGTGGGTCAGCTGAGCATGCTGAGCTGTTCCGAGACAGCCTAAAATGTTTGATCGGGTATCGGCGAGTACGCAAGTCTATGCACCGATCCGATATAATGTAATCGATCACGTCATGATAGCTCATTTACACTACACAGGCAAACAACAATATCTTACCTCAAAGCAAATGAAAGGGAGAAACAGAACAACAACAACAACAAATATCATGACAAGCAACCTAAACAACATGGCAGAAAATGATAGAAGTAAGATTACATTACATTATGGCATTTAGCAGACGCTTTTATCCAACGCGACTTACATATCATCATACCGTTGGCGGAGGCAGCCATGCAAGGAGCCAACCTGCTCAACGGGAGCAATTTGGGGTTAGGTGTCAACCTATACAGTTTCCCTGTATAAATAAAATAAAATAAATGTTCAGTACTTTGGAAGTATACGGCCGTATGAGAGTAAAATACCGGAAATCATTGCCTGATTCGATTTACAAAAATGAATGGCAAGACTGAACAATTCTGTAAAAACATAATGTGGTCCATGTAATATGCCTTTAAAAGTTGTAACATCTGCAATTATCTAAAAGGAAAATAGTTCCTTTTCATGCAATATATAGCGTTCATTCATATAACTTTCCAAATTGCACTAGCTGTCCTTAGTACAAAATGTATACGGTTTATGACACATTTATAAAAAATGTGTAAAGCTTTGAACTAAGGGTAGCTGTCTGATGAGGTTGACGCCTATGCCACGGCTATCATTGCCACGCCCCCTTAATGACAGTCAGCGTAAAAACGTAATGAGTTATTCCTTGGCCCATGACAAATGTTTTGTCAAAGTATCGTGGTGTTATGGGAATCCATTGGGAAGTTGTGCGCCTTTTAGCGATTGGCCATGGAAAGTTAATCAGTTCTAAGTTGGCCCATGACCTACTTTTCTACAAAGTTCAGTGCAAATCCGTTCATAACTTTTTGAGATAGACAGACATGCAGACAGACAGACAGACAGACGCACAGAGTCACGGACAAGTACACGGAGGAGAAAACATAACCTCCTACCAACTGTACGAGTGAGAGGGTGTAGACTGATGATGGAGCTGAGGGTGTGTAGCGAGCAGCAATGATCATGTTTTGACATAATTACAAGCCGCTATATGCAGCAAGGCGATTCTTGACTGTACCAGCGGTGAGACATGAGTGTTTTGTGTGGGACTGCTGCTTGTGAGTAAACTGTCTTCGTAGTGAAATACTGGAATCCCATTGTTGCCTTTCTAGCTAGCAGCGACACAGTTGTCTACTATGCAGTCTCTTACTGCTGAAGTCATGCCTGCAGGCTCTCTGAGTCTCTTTGCCAAAGGTGGTGTCTCACTGTTGTGATTTACCTTTGAATACTGGCGCTCCCTGCACATTTTGACATGGCATTATTTATACAGCATAATCCCTTGAGTTTGGTTCTTCGGTGTGCCAGTTTACGATACACAGGAACTGATATAACTATCCTTTATGCTATTAAACCTGGAACGAAACACCTTAGAAACATAGAAGCCTGGGTTGGATGTCAGAGGAAGGAAGGGTGGGTGGGAGCAGGTATGTCACTGGCGTTACCAATAAGGAATGACAACATAGAAACATGCCACGTGTCGTCTCTTCTACAAGTGAGAATCAGTCGTTTTTCCCTCCCAAGCATTTTGTAAGTTCTACTGACTAAAATACAGTAATACCGTGTTTCCTGTAGTCAGGCCTTCCTCTTCTCCTAAATAAATAGGAAAGTGTCAGCAGCACTAGTACTCCGATTTTGTCGCTGTAAGTGTGTTTTTATTAGGCGCTCGGGTAGAGCACCTCTATAAGAGGCAGGCTGTGTCTGTGCATTTGTTCTGCAGGCTTGTAATAATAAATACCCATGCGGGGCATTTGTAAAGCTCTGTTGATCCCCAAAGGGGAAATTAGTTTTCGTTGACGGCCACAGGGGAGGTCAGAGTGCAGGGTTAGCTTCAGGATATGGTTTTGGAGTTATGGATTCAGAGGCTTGCTCAAGGACACTTCAGCATGGCGGATGCTTGCTTTTAATGGGCCTTGAAACTTGGCCTTCCAGTTGAATGATGGTCTCCCCACTAACTACAGCATCCTGCTGCCCATTTGCTGGTCCTGGCTGGTAAACTCCTGTGTATCTCCCAGTTGGCATCGTCCTGTGCCAGTTTGACCATTAATCTGTTCAGTGAGACTTCTCTGTCTGGTCGGGTAAAACAAATGTCAACCAGAGTTAGACGTCTTTGGTAGCAGGTTTGGCTTGAGGCCTACAACTAATCTGCCCTCTTTTTTATTTTTAGGAATGAGCGCCTCCCTTTCAAGTGAGCCTCAGGCATGACAACAGAAGAAAATAACTTTCACATGAAACAAAACGGTACAACATAAACACACCCTGTCAACCATCTATTCCCAATAAACGGAACAAGCCGTTTGTCACAAGGGATGCAAAGATGAAAAGACATAGGGTTGAGGCTCACACCTGAAACCCTCAGAGTGTTTGAGGATGCGGTGAGAGACAGTTCTACTGGCCCGATTAGGTATCTGATGACCTTCTCGAGGAAGGGCTTTGGCAAAGATCACAGCAGCCACAAGTAATAAGATAAGCTTTTTTTTATTTCTCCCTTAGTTTCTTCATTTTCACACACTAACACAACTGTCATACATTTTCAGCCCACATTATGTTTGTCTAGACATTGTCTTGTATCTGTCCACATGCTGCATCCTTCTTTGCAAGCAGGACTGAACAGTATGTCGTCTACTAGCACAGTGGTTCTGAACCTTTGCGGCTCCTTAAAATGAAGCCATTCCAACTCGCGACAGGCTGATCAGAAAATCAGAAATAGACATCAAATTTGTATAGTATAGATATGTTTATAAGATATAAGATATTGTCATCATGATCATTATTCAAATTGTTGACCTTGGGCTTTTGATGATGCTCTTGATGATTTGAGGAACAAAATCTTATTGCACATTTGTCATGTTATGTTAACATCTTGATTTTTCTAACAAAAGCAGACATTCCTAAGGAACTATGTTATCACGAAAAACTTTATGATATACCATTATACACAATTAATGATGCAGCCCTACAGAGGATGTCCAATATAATGACATTTCACAAAACAATGGATGCTCTTTCAATCCATATGTCCGTCCCATGTGTCAAACCAGAGACTCGCCATCCCCTCTCAGTCACAACTCTTTCACTCTATGCCAGGTACCATATTGTTTCGCAGGTGTCAGGTGTGCCTTGGTGTTGTCACATGTACTATTACGTTTATGTATCAGGACCTAGATTTGACCTTGGACATGAAGTAGACTTAGTAGATTAGGTAACACTATATTCCTCTCTCTGAGTTCCTCTTTGTCCGTGACCCTGTCAGAGTATCTCATTACCCACTTTTGGGTCGTGACCCACCAGCTCAGAAACACTGCCTCAGGTTAAATCATGGTTTTCCACAGAGCCATGTCTTGTGACCCTGAAAGTGTGTCACCATTTGACTCGCCTAACATCATGCTTTTTCAAGCAGGCTCCACCTTCTAACCCACTGTAACCCCATTGTCCAGGACTCAAACCTGGCTGAGAACTCTGTTATAACTCAGGGAAGTGACACAGTGGATTGACGCATGCTCCGTTTCCTAGGGCATGGCTATCTGTTGCTCTTTGGAAAGTGCTAAAGTAGGACAATTTCACTGGTAGCACTGTAGCTCAGCCGGCAATACACTCAAAAGAAGTGCAGCTGTTACCCTGAGCTGTGAATATGAAGACGTGTGTGTGTGTGTGTGTGTGCTTGTGTTTCTTTCTCTGTGGGTCTGCATCTACTTTTGTTTGTGTCATCTGTCGCATTCTGTTGGCAACCAGTGGAAATGGCAGGTGTTGTCCATGCCGTCTGGCAAGTTTTACGAGCACTCTGGTAAGTGTGAGGTTGGTAGTCCTGCTGTCAGCAGAGCATCCGTCACAAGCTGCGATCCCAGCTAGTCTGCCCAGTCACACCGAGCTCTGGATCTATTGTTGTAGGACTGTGTGTCTCGGTAGCTAAGCAGCAGTTGGCATGCGGCCACACCAGCTCTGTGTCATGTAGAGTTGCCGGGGCTGAGAGCTTAGTTAGGATCAGACACACACACACACACACAGACAATATACACACACCCATACAGTACACTTAAATACACACATGTGTGAGGGAAGCATGCCCTGGGTGTAGTGAAAAGTTTGTCTGCACTTTGGTCCCCATAAGGAACCCATCTCTCTATTTCAAACACACACCCTTAGACAAACAGCTGGTCTCCCATGGCAACAGGTAGGAATGAGGGAGGAATAGTATGGAGGGGGTGAGAAGCAGGAAATGAGTGAGGGAGAGTAGGAAGAAAGGAAGGAAGGACAGGCAACTCATCAGGGCAGAAGATTACTGGGCTGACTGGCCACACCTGTCAGTGGAGGAATGGATTGAGAGAGAGATGGGGGGTAGTTGAAGATAATTGACTGTGTGTGTGTGTGTGTGTGTGTTAGTTAGTGTACTCCATGTGGTCGACACCTTCCTCCAGCACTTACAGTACTCACATACTACTTATTTGGTATAGATCCCTTTTGAAAAATATCAATTTCAAAGTAGTTTTTAATCCAAAATGCGGCTGCGTCACTCCCGTGTCGCCTCTGCACTTTCCTCGCATGTCACATGATTGTCGAAACCCACGTGAAGCAAGAAACGCACGCACCCTCCTTCCTTCTATCAGTCATTGGGAGGATGGCCGAGTCCGACCGGAAACATAGTGTGGTGTAGGCTTGGGACGGTGTACCGATTTTCAAACCGGTTTGATATGTTGCCCAATACTGGCTTACACCGGTTACATCGACTTCGCGCCACAAGATGAGCACATGCACACAAGATTCCGCTACCTACAACGAGTGTTCCTGAACACAACAAATATTCAATCATTCTTTGAAAACGTTTGCCATGTTAAATGCAACAACAATAATAAAAGTTTAACAACAAAAACAAAGTGATTATAATCAATACCGAAGTAGGCTCGGTCTTGGTTAATCAGTTCTTTACAAAACGTGCTTGACATCAAGATGAATAAAATAAGGCTCCAGCCTAGTGCAACAGGTGGGCTAAACGTTTTAGAAAATGAAAACTATGACATAGAAAAAAAACTAGTTATGATAATATCATGATAATAGAGAGCAGAGATTAACCAAAAAACATCAGAAATCTATTTGGAAGTCATATTAAAAATAATATATTTAAAAAATCAGGGGAACTTTTAGTGGCAAATAATATCATATGCATGGCACTTTGCCAGATCTTGGGGTTTAGTCAATGAATGGCCCTAAGCTACACAGGAGAATGCAAGAGGGAAGGGTGTTGTGATCGAAGACTGCATTAGAGGGAACTTGTGGAAGGCAGCTGCTGTTTTGTTGAGTCCTGGATAACAGAGTAGAGACAGAAAGATAATTCAGCACTCTGGACACGTGCTCAATAACATGACCCACAGCACTCACACCTATTTTTCATTTGTTCCTCAGACTCTGGATCCATAGGGAAAAATCAATCCCTGGCAAGTCAGCCAACTGCTCCGTCGACGCAACTGTGTGTGTATGTCCTAACATACTGTTTTAATATGCACCTCTGATGCTGTGTGTGTGTGTTTCAGAGAGAGAACCCGGGATGAACCCTTTCTGTCAGGGGAGCACGTGGGGCTCAGGCTTGCATCTAGTTTTGAACACACCCATCTTCGCCCATTTTACCATCTTCCGTCAATAAAATCATAAAGATTGAGATTGAGCATTTGACTGCTGAGATCTGCGTAGAAATGTCAATACGGGGTTACTGGATGAACCAAATCAACTGCTTGTACGAATGGACTGAGCACTGTGTGTGTGTCACTGCCGTCTTCCTGAGTGCAAGACAAATCTATCAGATCTATTCCCTCTTTCACTTATTCCTCCTCGTTTCACCTCCACCCACTTCTCTCCCTCTCGGTGTGTGTGATGAGGTATGTTAGTAGCTGTTTATAGTTCATGGAGCTGTACTGATGTGTTGGTGTGAAAATCTGAATATAGATCTGCTAAGTGAGTTGACACACTGGGAGGAAGTATCGGGAGGTGAAACCGTTTCCAAATGTTGCTCCAGATGTCACTGTGTGATTTCCAGTGTGTAATTTCTCCTTGCACTGATGACAATAAAGGCCTTTTACATTTCAGGCTTTTAATCTCTTCCATCTTCTTCGATCTTGCTGGATTTAGATTGCCTTGGACATTGTGCATACAGCTCAAGCGTTTACTTTTTTCTCACTGGAGGTTTTCAACCTTAGGAGCTAGTATCTCAGTTTTCTACACAAATCAGCTGTTTTGGGGTTTGAACATGTGACCTTTCAGTTATGGGGCATTGTCTGCAACCACCAGGCCACCCATGTATGAACCTCCAACTCTCCACTTGACATCATTGCTCAGAAATGTGAAAGTTAAAAGTGGTAATACATAAGACATCCAAACTTTATTTTGTTATGGCGTTCATGCTAATTGATTCTCTAATGAATATTTTAGCAGTTCCTCAGGTGTTTGCTTGTAATGGTTTGTCCTTGAATTCCTAAAATGCCCTGTTCGCGGTCCTGAACAACTGTCCTAGATAACTGTCCTAAACTTGTTTTCCTACCAGCATACCCCTAGGAAGCTGTAGGCTATGCCATGTTTTCATTTGACCAAGCTGTGTTTACACCACACAATGAAATCAGTTGGGGACAAATTCAGCTCATTACTTCTCAATAACAGTCAGACCAAAACAATTTTGTTTTGGGATACATGAGATGATGTGTTGTCTGAACACCAACCACCAACCACTTTTGGCTGAGACTGGTACATTTGTCTACTTTACCGGCCATTTTGCCAGGTAACCTGACTGTGATGGAGGTCCTGCTCTGTTCTAAAAATCTAGTTGGCTGGTAAAACAGTGAAAGTGGCAGGTTTGAGATGTATAAGCCACTGTGGCTGGTTAACAAATGTGTTAGTTTCATTCCCTGTTATGAGTATCTCTCTACCTTGAACAACTAAATGTCAAAATGTATTCCTAGATTGATTGATTTATGTTCTTTTTCAGTTATAACTGACTGTCAAACTAGAAAAGACAGTTCTATGGTATTAATTATCTGTTATTATCATGTTTTACAAAGGGTTTAACCTGAGCCAGGCCATACAACAACAATAATAATAATACATTTTATTTATGGGCACATTTCAGGACACTCAAGGTTACCTTACAGAACAGTAAATAATAGCATACAATCGTTAGACAAAACTTTAAAAGCACAATGGCAACAGCAAACAAAGGTCCGACACAATAAGGGCAGGGAACCACAGGAACATCACAGGAGGACAGGGAGAGACAACGGGACACATTTGAATGTTGTAATGGTGTCCGACTGACGAACGTGTGGGGGGATGGAGTTCCAGAGCCTGGGTGCAATGCTTACCTCGACGCACAGCCTCGGCTCTGTAACCGTACGCCTGGATAGGGTTGGACTCTATTCTTCTCCGGAGTTGCCCA
>OMOT01027631.1:0-12987 GCA_900312575.1 Acanthochaenus luetkenii | reverse complement strand
TAGAGTGATTGATGGACAGTGGTAGATCTCTATCAAACGTTCCACGTATTGAACCCATGCCTCAGTGTATCGAGATAAAACTCTTTAGATGTAGTAATTGACTGTAGTGTTAAAACATGCCTTTTTGCTTTCTACTGTTTTCATTATGAAAACTTTACCAGAGCCAGTTAAAAAAACAGGGCAAAATAACATTGTTTTTAGGTGACCCAGCATGAATAACCTCTGTTGGACTATGGAGATTTGCTCTTTATGAATGCCCCTGACCAGTATCTAAAGATGTTGGATACTGTATACCACTGTGCCTTGCGTTTTATTACTGGATGCAGCTATCGTGTACATCACTGTACTCTGTGTGCTACTTCAAATTGTCCATCTTTATCTGTCCGCAGACTCTCTCACTGGTTGACCTTTGTATATAAATCCATCCTTAGGCAGGTTCCCTCATATTTGTGTATATACATGCGTAGAAACCTAATGCATTACAGATGCAGGTCCCGAGAGTTAAAACGGAATAAGGTAAAAAGGCTTTCAAATTCGCTGCCCCTTCTTCCTGGAATGATGTGCAGAAGGATTTGATTACTCTGGGGTAATTTAAGTCCATTTTAAAAGACAGAGAAAATACTTCTCTCGGCCAATGTAGCTGCTTCTAATTTCCTGTTGTATTTACTTGTATGTGCTGTTTTGTGTGTATTGTTGTAACAATGTTTTTATGCTGCCCTCTTGGCCAGGTCACTCTTGGAAAAGAGATTTGAATCTCAATGAGTTTTTTACCTGGTTAAATAAAGGAAATTGATTGATTGGTTGAATAAGCAGAATAAGTCTGACGCATGCAACACTTGTATTACAACACAATGCATCTGCAACACAATGATGCAGCAGTAAACTATTCTCTCATTTGAAATGAAGGAACATTGGAGAGTAACGCAATAATGCATTTTGATCCTGGCCTTAGTTTGGACTGTGGCCATAGCAACCTATTCTTCTTCGTCAAATATAGCACTGACCCTAAAAAAAGCTGCTGGAAGACAAACCCTATGTCTTGGCATCTCTGGTGCATTCTGACAGCTGGAAAGGGAACAACAACCTTTGAGCAAGGTTTTAACAGTTGCGTTTTTTGGAGGGGATTTGTGAAATTCCAACCCATATTAAAGTGTCCTTCAGATTGTTGTTAATTCTAAAATAACACATTAGAACACAGAGTCGTTCAAAATTGCTATGGGAAATATCGATCTTCCAAAAATTTGTCAGCCGTCGTATCAACAGCTCTGTTGCAGCGGTAAGGAAGCAGGGTCTATTTGTGGCCAGCGGTCATACTCTACTTTATTGATTAACACATCAATGGCAACTACTAATGAAAAATACTTACTGTCAGGAGTGACCTCTCACTACGACGTCGATGCCCTTCAAACTGAACACAACTATTTTACCCTTCACTTGCAGTTCAAAACTTCAACGGACGAGACACATTGAGCGACAATTTATTGCTTAGTGATGATTTGCTCTTTCATGTTAACTATTATGATCATTGTCTTTTAATTACACATACATTATGGATGGCATTTCAGTTCATTATAAAGCAGATATCGTGATATCTCAGCACTTTCAACATACCAAATTATTTGATCCTATTCGTATGCCAAAAGATGTCGACAATGAGGACTCAATGAGAACTCATCAAAAGCCATTGAAATGCTATTAGTATAGGCTGTGATATTAAATTAATTCAGCTAAGTGAACATTTTCTGTTTCTGGAAGAGATTACAGCTGTAGGAACATCTGCTATCGATGGCTTAATTGTATTTAGAGTACGTCTTGTGCCTTTCATCCGAGGGGTTCGTAAAATTATGATTGATTGCTTGAATTCATTTATGCTACTTCGGTTAATTATCATCATTATCACTGGGAGAGAATAACACGCCATTCTCTTCATTGTGGCATGTGATCGATGGAAGCCAGACACCATTCCAGGAGCAAAATGTATGTATATGACTCATATTGTAGGCTTTATGGATACAGACACTTTATTACTCTACCACCAAAGGTGCAGATTTGACTGACTTCCATTGATACATTTATTAGAAACATCTACACAAGTCCAAGTGAAATGCAAAGCCTTAGCCCATTGGCAACTTTGAGCATCAAAGCTATTGTGTGACTTGCCATGTGGCTCCAACATTTGAATTTAATTAATTAAAAACATATGCATACACACTAAAATGCACGACTGAGCAGTCCCATGAAAAAGGGGAGGTTCATAAAACGTGTCTATTTTGAGTCCGCAGAAAATATGGATGAAAACATCAACAAAAGGAGTGGCCACATCACCTCTAATAAAGGCAAGAATGACATAGCACCCGCAGGCCGAAACTATACTGTTAGTGTCCTTAAATGCATACAGTATCTTGATTTGCATAACAAAACGCATACAACTTTTGAAGAATTCACACATATTCATTCAAATCTTATGATTATTATGTCTGACTTATGAATCCTAAAATAGAATAGTCCTTAAAAAGATTTAGAAGGAGGTTCATACAAATGCAACTTGAAATTTGAGACAAAACTTAATTTATCTACTGTAAATGTCAAAAACCTCTGATACAGAATTATTTTGGAGTGCTATCTATTTGACTAGTGTTGCATGCACTTGCTATCAAAAAATAGCAAACAATCAGATAGTCAATATGGATTAAAGCACTACACTGACTATAGATCAGCTTCCCCTCCCCAATCACTAACCTTAACCATTGGTGGTATGGGTAAGTCTGTCGCCATGTCAGAATTAAAAGACAACATCCCAAACCCCACGATGACAAGTCTGCCCAAAAAAGGATGATTAACCCTTACAATGAACTGCCTAGCATTAAAGGTGATATTTGCTGTGGTCAGGTGTCGCACGAGTGTATTTATTTCATTCGGTATAGATTTTTGACCAAACATTCCAATCACACTATTGCGTCAGCTATTGATCACATGCACAGTTCCTGTATCAGGAATTAAGAGATGAATGACAGCTCGGTCAGGGATCTCTACGGTGCACGTGCGGGAACATGCATACACACACAAATGTATGCATAGACACACACGCACGCACATATGCACACATGCGCACACGTGCATTCTTCCCCTGGCCCACTCACACCTCACACTGGCCATCTCAGTCGTCAGTGTTGACACCTATGGAATTGATTTCCCATGGCAAGGTGGTCCATCTATTGCCACAAACATTGGCAGGGCTGCAGTCACATCATGTTGACACAGAACACAATCACTTCTGCTTGCCTGCATTGTTCCTGTGACACAATGACAAGGACTATGGCGGGTCCGGTGGGACGTAGCGCATCATTTCTGAAATTCACTGTTCACCTCGTTTTGTCATTTGTGCCGAGATGTTCGTCTGCAAAACAGCCAGCGGGGAAGATAGTTCTGTAATCAAAGGCCCCACCACCACTACTATATGAGCACCATATAGCTGTCAGCAAACCAGCGTGGATGCATTCTCTACCCTCGATTCAAAACAAACAAATTGGCAGACTCCATCCACCCGCCCCAGTTTAAATATTCTAATTTTATTTCTGCTCCAACAGCGTTTATTAGCCGGCGC
This sequence comes from Acanthochaenus luetkenii, assembly GCA_900312575.1. NCBI lineage: Eukaryota > Metazoa > Chordata > Actinopteri > Beryciformes > Stephanoberycidae > Acanthochaenus > Acanthochaenus luetkenii. The sequence goes on along the minus strand of OMOT01027631.1, from coordinate 9,383 downwards.
AAATAAAACAGTTAGAATGTGAGTATTTACATCCAAAACAGTGGTTGACAAGACAAATGCCTCATTGACGATGTGGTGTCACGAAATCAATTGAGCTCACTGGCAGGTAAGAAATTAAATCCAAAGAGGGAAATGTATTAATGATGGTCAAGCTTGTCCTATTCTAATTATCTGGCTGTGCAATTAAAGAATGCATATATGCATTTTACAATCCTTTGACACCCATGTTGACTTGGTGATTAGAGGAAAACCAATCAGATTTGAATCGCTGACCATGCAGTCGTTTGCCTTCGCTTTGACATTAGTGTGCTGTCGTGTGCTGTCGCCTTAAACTGCAATAGGTCCATAATCCTCTGTCTGTCTTAGCATTGATATTTGCCCCCCAATAGAATTTCACAGTCTAGACTTATTTTGTGCGTTCTCATTCAGTGAACTGACATGGCCGTGCCTTTTCATGTTTACAATTCAGAGAGTGCACACACTTGCTCACTTGCTGTATAAAACGTTAACCCTGAAGTTAGTTTTAGGAGTCAAATACATGTTTCTTCTACCAACATGTTTACGGAAAATAATGTACTGATTTGGTCAATGACTTCCCCAAAAGTGATCTGGTATTGGTATTCCATTCATTTAAGGTGTGGACTGTATTGATATTTTGTTACAACTAAAGATGCAGCAATCATTAATGAAGACATGTGCCACAGGTAATTAGGACACTAATTTGGTAATGGTGGACTGGTCCAAGTATCTGATTTTACCATTGAACCGATTTGTTTGACCAGGCGTAGGCCTAATTACCTTTATGGGAGGGGGAGCTACTCTAACAGTTTCAGATCATAAGGTCCCTACCACAGGCTGCCATAAACATCAGCTGTAATCACTACAGTCATGATTCACTGGCATTAGCATTATTTAATCATGGTCCGGTGAAAGGTCCGGCTGCAGTGCTAGTTGTGAGATGTCCGTTCATATGCAAAGTGAATAAGTAGATAATGATGGCATCAGCCATGGAATAAGGGTACTTTCGGGTGAACATTGCACTGACTAATACAGAGGTGTAAGAATGCGTCTACAAAACCGTGTGAGGGGCAGGCGAAAAATATTGATCATCGTAATCTTGCCGTGAAACAGTTTGACTTCAAACCAGAGCCACTTGCTCATTTGGCGTCCATGTTAATGTGGATAAATGACAAAGCGGCCAAGTTTGGCCACACACAATTGCAGGAGTAATGTCCTGGAGTCATGTAAGACCAATCGACCGCTTCGTATCCTGCGACGTGTCTGTTAAAGCCGACAAGACTATTCATTATTTTGGACTGTTTATCCCCTTTCCAGCATCAGGCAACATATCTAGTTAAACCAGTTTGCATCCACACATCACTTTGAGCTTGGCATCTCTTAATGCGCCGAATCAATATTCTCCTATTGATCGTGTTTATTGATTTCGCCAAAGGCTTAACGCAAGGTAATACATGTTTCATAATCTAGACTTAATGTGATAAGAGGCACAGATTGACAGTTAAAAATGAATGGGCGATTTGTTTTTACATTTTTTTTAGGCATTCTTATGCACTTCTTATGCAGTCGCTGTTTTTTTCCTTCTCTGTGCCTTTTTTTATTGAGCTCCATCTCCCCATGAGCAACATATCCTTTGAAAATCCATTTGAATGTGGTTATACTGTCTTTATACTGCACACATCTGGGCTAGAAGGTTCAAACGTGACCACCAAATAATTTGTAGAATTGATATGGAGGATCATTATTATAGCCTCAAAGGAGAATTCTAATGGTAAGCACACAACAGGTGTATTCATATTGAACACAGCCACCATTGATTGCGGCTTCTACAATACTATTATGACATGCGTAACACTGTCAATGAAGACGCACATAATGTGTCAAGGGGAAAATAACTTGAAGAAGCAATGGAGGATATTAATTGAGCCCTTAAAGGGGCAATAGGGAATCTATGGCGTCTTTCGACCTCTATCATTGGTCACTGGTGAACACCTGCATGTCTTGACGTCTCGTACCGTGTTTGGGTTTTGATACCACTCCTCTGAAACGTCTGAAGAAGTCTGGTAGCGAATAACAAGATGTTAGCACATATGCCTAACGCACACACAAATGCTTGATATTAAAACGCTGCTGACTGGTGTATGGGCTCCATGCAAATCGAACCAAATCCTTAGAATCAAATAATAAAGACACACCTACGCCTCCTTGCCGCACATTCACACAGAAGACATGGTGAAGATTATTTTCCAGTTGACCATGATGCGTTTGATGAGCACGCCTTCCTTTCATACAAGTACGCCGGCTTCACTGACGAGCCTAATTAACATATTACTTGTTTACTTGTGTCCTCACTCACACTGGTTTCCACGGGTGTTGCCTAAGAGATGGAGCATGTTTCCTAGCACACATACACCTTTAAGTGTGTGTGAGTGGTGTGTGTGTCTGTGTGAGCGCGTGCATATTGCATTATGTGTTGTTCCTGTCTGTGTGCTTGCTGGTACATGTGCGTGCGCACAAGGGTGTGTAATCAGAGCCGCTTTGGAACTTTACATGAAGTCATTAACAGTCAAGACTATTGTGCAGACGCCATGATTTCAAAGGTGCTCCACAACAGCTTGTGCTGCAAGGGCTGATTGAACCAGGGCACTTGAAAGGGGGAGAGAGACGTCAGGTTTGCAGCATCCTGTTGCGGCCCATCTGCCTCCCTCTCTGCTCCCGCCGTCAGTCCCCTTTGTGATGAGGAAGGGGTTTGAACATCAAAGAGCAGCGGCGCTACCTTGGAGACAGAAACAATTAGTAAGGGATCTGGTGAAAGGTGGCATAAGGGAGAACCCTGTACCATGGTACCATCGCCGGGAACTGAGTCCAGAACTGTGCCACAATTTTTTTTTTTTGTAATGGTTTAATCTATATACCATGCCTCCCCAAGGCATGGTATATAGATTAAACCATTTTGCTGGCCAAATTAAAAGGTAATATTTTGCACTGAGAGGAGTAACAGATGTAGATGGTCACCATCACAATTCTTTCCAACGCAGGGTCCTGAGTAAAATTCCACAGTTACTATCTATTATCTGATTATGAATACTAATTTTAAAAAATAGCTTGTTGAGCATTGCGCATCTCCATCTTCCACCATGTTACAGCCCAAAACTGTAACGTGGTGGACTGGCCCAGATGAGGCAACCGACAGATAACACCTCTTGCTGTGATAAGTATATTCTCATTAACACTTGTATCCCGCAATATCTGCAGCAGCCCGGCTGGAGTCCAGAGCAAACCTCAGGGGGCCGGTGCCTCATATAGAATACCCTTGAGCTGTTTCGCAGCTATCTCAAATCTCCTAGATAGTCTTTGCTGGCTCACTAAGCTACCCCACCTACTTTACACCTCGACTTGCATTTCATTATGAATGCGAGGTTTGGGTTGGCTTAGTTGTTGTTTAACAATACATTTGTCATCCGTGACCAGGCCAGCTGAAGGGTTACTACCAAACAAACAAAAAATTAGGTCAATATCACCCGGTCCTCCATATTGAGGTCGAGCGCTAGCAAATGATAGGAAGACTAAAAACAGAAGGCAAACAGTCGGTCCAATTTACGCTCTTTGTGGCAGTGTTTCTACTGACAACTAGTTAGATACTGGAGACTTGCTAAATTTAACACATCCAATTTTCTTTGAGACATTTTGCTGCTCCACTCTTGAACACTCTTAAGTCATCATTATGCACAACATGTGTTTTATACAGTATATCGTACATGTATGATATATGTACAGTACATTTACAGGGTTATATTTATACATTACACTTCATGTATAAACTCTGTCTATTCACCTGAGTGACCATGCCAACAGATATGGAGATGCAAAAGAGGCAAGAATAGAAGATTGGTATACATAATCAATTTGCCAGGAAATGAGGAAAACATATTAAAAAGACAGACCCTGAATAATTAAATTCAATTATCAGCCTAGGAAAAAAGAAGAAGAAAAAAACAGGAAAAGTAATAATAGACCGGAGAGCAATAATTGCAGTGTTCTTCATGCTCTTCATCTTGAATCATTGTGCATTTTCCTCACTTGGTAATTTATTGCCCCATATTTTATTTTTTAAAGCTTTCCAAGCCATTGCAGACACAGCAGGGCTCCGTGTGTGAACTGACAGGTTCACGTTTGAAAGTATTAGCAGATACATTAGCTGTGATTGGAAATCTCAATCACTGAGTGGACTGCCAATTAATCTAAGGAGGCTAGGACACACAACGTTTGTGGGACAGGCGTGTGTGCCTGTATGCACGCATGATATCATGGACACACACCATTAACAAGCATTTCTACCCCAACTGACAGGCTCTTGAAAGATGTGTTATGTCGTGTGCTCCCTCATGTCATGTTTATGATGTGATAGTGGGAGGTTTTTGCCCATCTGTGTTGAAACTGGTACACAAACCGCTTCATTTGTTGTCAACGAGCATCACTTCTAGCATGTACAATCTCATCATTTTACCGTTCTTCCGGAAATAAAATGGGCACTTTTATCTGAAGGGATGCGTGTGGATGACGGCTGGACAATTTCCCGTGACATTCTGTTGAGCCCGAGCTCGAGGAGTTGTTTTCTTACTCTTTATTTTTTGGGAGTTCTAGCTCAGACATAGTATGATGACGGAGAGCTTCTTTTCCAACCAATTCAGTGTTGGAGAGAAGAAGAGCAAGACGGGCAAAAAAGACCCACCGGCCGACCGCAGAGCTCTGTAGACCTCTAGGCGCGTGAACAGCGGTATCAGTCCCTGCAATGAGCCCGATGACTGATTCCAATTCGGGGTGACATCAAAGAGTGTGAATGCAGCAGCGCTAAAAGGGATGCTGGGGGTCAGGGACACTGGCTGAGGGATTTAGTCATTTTGGGGCTTATGTGAAGCACCATGGAGAGCAGCCATAAAAGCACAATGTCACTTTGTGACCTGCAGTCGGAGGGATATGAACCTGGAGCGATGTGAGCTGGATGTGAGTGTTGCACTGTTCTGACGCACTGGGTTGAAATCCGGCCTAGGACCTTTGTTCGCATGTCGTTTCCCCCTCTCTTTCCAAATATTTCCTGTCTCTCTACTTTCACCTATCAAATAGATAATCATCATAAAACAACACATGCACAGGGTTACTGAATTGTGCGTGCACACACTAACACCCACACAGATGCAGACACACAGACCCTCCTTTGCTCCTTCTCTCTCCCTTACTCTGTCACTTTCATCCGTTTTATTAGTGTATTGTTCTCCCATTCTCTTATTCTCTCTCTCTCTCTCATAGACACAGACACACACAGGACATGACACATAGATCTGTCTGCGAGCATAAATCCAGAGCAGTCATTTCTAAGGATAATGACAGTAAATGACAATGGTAATTTTTAACAGTCAATTTGCCACTGATTTCCAGTAAATTTGCAGCAGTTTTTTGCTTTAATGCAGCTCTGCATGGCGGCCATAAATCGTCGACTTCTGTGACATTTACTGGGTGCAACGACACTCACAGGAGACATTCAGATCTGTCTCATCCTTATGCATCACCCAAAACATCCATCTGGGAATAGTCTTCCAGGTTTTAGGGGTGATAAAGCTCATCAGGCGCTGTTTCCCTGTCGCAGAGTAGACCCTGTCCTAGTGTCCTTCCTTAGCATGTTTTCCCTATAATGATCATCAAGAAAAAGCTTTTATGCGCATTTTATGAGAATTTATCAAAAGTCGTGTTTGCCTTACAATGAGCTGGCATGAGCAAAGGAGACACAGGCGCCACAGCTGAAATTCTGTTGTTTCATGAAGTAACAGAGACGAAGGGAGGGGAAGGGTATTGGACATATAAAATCAAATATTCTAGTTGTGTGAAATCTCTCATTTTTGCATAATACTGGGACGCTTATTAAATAATTTCCTACGTACTTATTATGCTGCTGCGCGTCTCACGCAGGCTATCATTAGCTTTATATCAAGAGGACACCTGTCTCAAGTTTGCACCTATCTTACCCTCTCCTTCCTCTTCGGAGGCATACTGTCCACATCAGCGATAATGAGCGCCTGCTACTGTTGTTAGCAGCTCTCACATTCGCATCCACTTGCTATGCAGTAATGAATCAAACTCTCAGTGCACTATAGCATGCTGAGGACAAAACCAGGGAAGCTACTTAGAGGCACATCTCAACTGGGTGACAATGTCAGCTCGGTCTGTTAGGAGACACGTTTTTTTCCCCTCCTCTCATCTGCACATCTGTAGCCCTAATGCATTGTGACTGATAGGTTGTTAATTTTGCTGGAGTTCCTAAGCAACATGGCTGATTTAAGCCTTTATGCACAAAGCTAGCCACCCCCCGCATAGCAATGCTGCCCCCCAGTGCATTCAGCAGTTGACACCCGGCGCTGAATCAGTGGGATTTGTGGTTTGGCAATGGATTGCTACCCGTGTCCTTTAAAATAAGGCTGCCCTTTTTTTCAGCTACTTGCATTTGATGTCTAAACTGAGTGGCATAATCTGTTTGTACTTTTTAAATAATGCAACAGAGACACCCAAGCTCCACTTGCGCAGTACAGGCGAGTCAGGGGAGAAGACAGTGTCATCGCCTGAGTCAGCGTGGCTGTGATTTTGCAGCTTTGGATGTGTAGCTGGCCCCTATCCAGGAGCATGCCATCCCTTCCATTCTTCAAAGTGCATTTATATTACTAGCACTCTTGGCAGGCAGGCCTCTCTGGCGGTTAAGGCCAAAGCGCCTCCCAGACTGACGATGATCACGATGGCCGTAACATAAAAACTGTTATTGGCCTTGTTTGGTGATGGTTATTACAAGGGTATCAAAAACCCACACATACATCTCCCTCTACTCCACTTTCCGCAGTGCATGGTCGTGACTGCAGCCGTACAAAGGCATTAATGAACGGGTGATTTCAATGATTCGACTTGTGTCATAAATATTAAATGGCACTCTGCCCTTGGTTACCTTTGCTGCCAGCCAGAGCCTTTGTCATGTATACCGTAGCTGTTTAGCTTTTTACAAATTGACAGAGGTGACAGTAGGGGACATTTCAAGGAGAGACACTTCTCTTGGGTTCAGATCCCTGTGGTGAAATATTCCTTTACTACTTAGGCTATGTATCTGTGGTGCTAGGCCTTTGTAGTGCAGTTGTTATTGTTATTGTAGTGGTGGATGAAAACAACAACGATGAAGATTATGATGACATTTGAAGTGAAAACGAATTTGATAATAGTATGGAACTTGTAGATGACCAGTGATTACTTATTAATTACATAATCATTACTGTGTAATTAATGACATGTGTAAAGGGTCACCTGGAACATTTATAATGTATGCATTTATATCACTTTAAATTAAATGTTAAATATGTTATACCTTGTGATATCACAATGTGTATTGTATGTACAAGCGTTTGCCAGTACAGCTGCATGATGAACCCTCAGCATTAAAGCAGAGAGGGTGTCAATATGAACAGCTCGAGTTGCATTTTCAGCAATCTATAAAATGGAAGGATGTGCCAAGTAGTTTTTTCAACTTTCTTTGACAGTATTCAGAGGGCTTTTTTTCTCCAGAAAGTTAGTATGGTGGCCTGCCAGCCAATGGAGACGCTGCAGGGAGCTCACTGTTAGCATCTGCCTTTGGGGCACGGCCACTGGGCAAATCTAGCTACGGCAAAAGGAGGCTGAGGTTGCTATACTGTCCATCAGGACAACTTCTGGGTAAATGACACAATATAGTCCCTTTCACCCATAAAATTGCCGGATACGTTTTTCCGGTAAAGGTAGCAGTTTATCTTGTTAAAACAACACATGCCTTTCTGCCGTTGTAATGTAACGCTACCATTCACAAAGCACTGGCAATGCTGGTAAATTCCTCTGTTGTCATTTCCTAGAAATTACGTTGAACTTTCGCACCGGAGTCACTGCAGTTTGAAAACAAGGTGGGTGACAACACTTGGCACAGTGCTATGCTGCCATTCATGCTCCTCATGTTTGGAACATTTTCGTGGCAGATGTCACTGTTATTGTAAGTTTTAGGCTCAATGACTTTGTTGACAAATAGACTGGGGATGGAATGGCGTCCTACGTCAGAGCGTGCTTGTAATGTTGAGGCATTGTTCACACATACGGTCGACAGAACTTTACAAGTAACGTTACAACGTCTTTAGCAGTGAAATTGCCGGAACTGATTTGACAGCTTTTCGATGCCGGCTCCATTCACACATGACCCCTTTGCTGTTACATTTACAGAACAGGCTGCATGTGTGAATGGGGCTTAAATGAAACATTTTGCAATGAGTGACCTATCCCTTTAATCCAGTGATAAGGAGGATGATTCATTGTTACAAATGGGATATTTGTTTGGAATGATGTTCTATCTGCTATTTACCATCTACTCTATCTACTGTCTTTGTAGCGTAGTTGGTTGTTGCTAGAGCTTACACAAATCACCAAAATGTTGAGGAGTTCTGTATCGGCGGCAGACTTAATATTAGAGAAGTGGGCTTTTGAAGGAGGGTTGTGGTTCTAATCCCCTGACCACCTGGGAGTATCTTGGAAGGGGAAGAGAGCACAAAACAATCTCCCTTCCCCAATACGAAGGAGTCCTTGAGCAAGTTGGCTAGCCCTCAACAGCTCCAGTGGAGCTGCTCAGCGGTTGTACTTTGCAGCTACCGGGTGTGAATATGTCTAACTGAATGAGTGTGAAGCAGGGTGTTGATGAAAAAGAGCATATGTGTTGTGCAAATATTCCCATAGAAAGTACAGGTTTTAAATACACAATATAGTGGACTGCCATTTGGCAGGTTGAATCATTTTTACATAAAGGTCATTAGTTACTTTTCCTTTAGTTTCAGAACACGCGTTTTTGAGCCAAATATTTCATGCAGTTGTGGAAACACCATATACAAGATGTTTATATATCATTAAAATATATTTAAAAAACAGACTACACAATTTTCCTCGTTCGGATAGTGGCATGGCTTACCTACTCCAGCGGCCTGAGAGTTGTGCCTCTGTCACACTGACTCCTCCCGAACCTTACAGAGTGTTTGCTTTAGCGTAAACACTCCCCCACATTTCTCACGGCTGGGAGGCCTGAGCTGCAAAATGGCCCGATTGATAGAGCAATGTTCAATTTTTCCCATGAGTTAGAAGGGCAAACTCCTGTGGCGCTCCTCCATTAGATGTGCCCTCCCTGTGCCTCGGCACTGGAGATCAACTTTCCCAGTCAACAATGCCTCATCAGTGGCAGCAGCAGCGGGGCTCCTTTTTATTGCCAAAGCTCCAACAATTAACGGCTCACCATGATACCTAGCACAAAACGCCAGAATGGCCAAGGTAGG